>BPLR01007868.1:0-179226 GCA_021605095.1 Caerostris extrusa
ACGTATTGCTATGATATGTTTGTTAATATCTGTATGTGAGTGTTTTGTGAAACAGAGAAAATTATTTATAAGCGATGTTTTTGTCATTGATAATGTAATTTTTGTCCGACTTTGATATTATTTATTACGTAAACACCAGCTTTCAATTAATTATATCACGTGCTCATCAACAAACATTCTAAAGTGTGAAGCACAAATTTATATTTGCAAACTAATTAAAAAAATTTTTAAACTTTTACTAGCTAAGAAATTTTGTTAATTATTATTTTTGTTAATAATTTCAAAAAATCCGGTATTTTATTTCATTTTATATGTCTTGTTTATATTCAACATACTCACCATGCTTTTATTAAATTATGTTTTTTTCATCCATAAACATTTAAATGTATTGAAGCATATCTGTAATTTTTGATATCCAGTTTAACATGGCAGGAACTAAGATGAAATTTTATACATGCATGATATTCTTTATCATGATAAAATGATAGTATTCTAAAATACTTTTGAATAAACATTAGAGAAAAGTAGGAATTAGATTTGATACGGGCTGTTATAGTAAAATAATAATAGTTGATGTCCTTTTAAAAATCTTCCCAAGCAATTTAGTTTTTGCTCATTGCAATGTAGTTTGCTTGGAAATAGCCATGTAAATAGTTGAATTAGATTTGCTCCGACCTGCAGCTTGTACCAGTTACAGTTTATATATTTTTTTACTTTTTATTTAAATTTTATTGTAATTTTAATATACATAGTCAAAATTTTGTATCTCTACATGCCAACATTTTTAGATTTATGACAAATGATTATACTATTCTTATTATCCATGAGATTTAAATTTTTCTTTTGTTAAACCGCTGTTACATTTTTTCTATTTTTTCTTCAATAATCAAAAACATGATTTAACTAATAAAGTATTTGTAGAAAAAAAAATACTACTTGCATGAAAAAGACTGACAATTCTTTGAGCATGATTTTATTAATTTAGCATACAAAAGAAAACATTTTTGACTTTTAACGTACTATTAGAAGAGAGATTAAAATGTTTAAATCTTGATTGATTGTCAAATGTTTTAAGTATTGATCATTTTAAATGTTGATTAGTTGTCAAATTATGAACTCATGCTTAAAAACCTAGATATTAATATTTATATTCCAGCGGCCTGGTGACCAACTACAGCTCTTCGCCATTTTGTACCACGGGCTGCAGGCTCGAATCCTGGCGGTGGCATTGAAAAGCGAATGATGGCGTGAAATCCACGTAAAACTGTAGGTCCCGGTCTAATTAACAAAAGTTGCAAATTAAAAAATGACCATACAGCGTCAAACCAAATCAATCTTATATTCATCCCTGAAGGCGATAACATGCCTCGCTGCCACCAGTGATCTACACGTCACATACATAAATAGAACACGATTCCCAAATACCTATTATGTGGAAGAAATATTTAACATAATACATTAAGGATATTAAGAGTACTTAAAGCCCTAAACAATAGCAACAGGTATTAAGAACACTGAAATTTAAAACAGAATTTAAGCTTAATTAAGCAGAAGGAATCAAACTTAAAGCACGATATATATATTTTTAAACTTTTGGAAACACATATGTATTTTAATAAAAGAACTGAAATTATATAACATCAGCAAGTTAATATTTGGGCCTGATGGCCGAGTGACTAGCTGTCTGGCGCTCGGTGTCACAGGTTTCGGGTTCAGTCCCGGCGGTACCATGGATGTTTGTAGTGGTTTGGAATCCACTTTAAACAGTAGGTCTCTGACTAATATGGCTGTTGAGCGTTAGACGTAGAGCTGACAACCCTACTCCGTAAAAAAGAAAACACGTCGCCTCGTAATCTGCAAGTAGGCAGATGGCATTGGCCCAACAGAGGGCTGTTGCGTCAATGATGATGATGATGAAACTAATATTTATATCTGAGCTTCTAATTTATAACGTGCATACTGAACACCCGTTGTAGAAATTTAGAAAAAATTTAATTACAATAACACACACAAATAAACAAAAAACCAAAGTACTTGAACTCAGAATCTAAACAAAACTTAAAAATTTGAGAAATTTTCGTTTTAAGATTATTACAATGGATAGACAATTATACTATTGTAATACACACTCATTACAATATATAGTGATTTTTTTATGTCTTATTGTCATGTTATCACAATGAAGATTATTAACTTTACATACAATACTTTATCTTATAAAATACCATCTAAAACTTACATTTATTCCATAACCATGTCATTATGACTTCATAACCTATATAATTATATCATATATATGTCTACTATTTTTATTGCATGAGAATTCTCACATCCCTATCCGTAATATATTAAGCATATTCCAGATGACAATCTGTTTCTTTTTATTTCATTCCGATAGTCTGACTTTAAAAATAAGAGAAAAACAATTCATTACAAAGACACTAAAAAGATTTGTCGCCATGTGAGTTTAGGTTTTAAACTAGATTAAAATTACTCCTTTGAGAATATCTTTTTCATTTTTTTTTAAATCTGTTTCTTTAGAGTGATAAATGCCAGGCGCATTTTTCATATCCCGACAGGGCATATAAACAAAGAAACGGACAGAAAAAAAAAAAAAAAGATTTTAAAGTAATTTTTGTGGAGATTCTTTGAAAAATGGCGTATTTCAAAACGTACACAATACTTTATATTTCCCAGGGGAATAATAATCGGAAGAAATGGAGAATGAACCAGTTCTGTCCCGACCAGCTCAAGTCCACAGGCGTTTTAGGCATATTGCTTTTGGACTGGAGAGATTTTCACCAATGCGCGCGTTGCTAAGGTGTTGCTGGTGACGAAACCTCGCCTTCCGCAACACAAGAAAATCATGTAAAATGATGGGGTAATGGGGACATCTGAGTTCCTTTTCATGTCCTGAAATATGACGTGAATAAAATCACGCCTTATGACAAATCTGCGTCGTTAATACATAGAGCTATAGTTATTTTTGGCTTTTCTTTGTATAACAGGGTTTCTTTGAGCTTTTGTTTTTTTTTTTCTTGAACAGATTGAAGTGGAAGCAATTCATATATTTAGTTTTGTGTCTAAATTTGAACTTTATTTTTGCATTAAATAAAGTGCATATAAAATGTACGAAAAAAAAAAAAAAAAAAAATGCAAGATTTTTTTTTTTGAAGATGAGAAATTTCTAAATGATCATTATTTAAATTCTTCTTTCTTTTTTTTTTTTTTTCTGATTTTTTTATAGTAATTTAGTATTTTTTAATTCAAATTAAAACTTACAAAAAAGCAATGATAATATAAATTTATTACAAAAAAAAATTAATAATAATATTTAAATAAAAAAATATCATTGTTTATCTCTTTAAAAGAAATTCATTGCTTTTTTTTTTTTAAGAGATGAATTTTCAGCGTCTATGAAAATATTCAGTTAGCCAAATTATAATTTTTTTGCTGGAATAAATTGATAGTTGAAAAATGTAATTTAGAAATCTCAAGTATAAGATATAAACTATTATCATAAAAAAATTTAATCTACATACCTAAAAACGAAGCCTTTGCACTAACAGGCTCTAGTGCAAGTAAAGAAGAAGAAGAATATTTTATATTACACAAAAATTAAAATGAACATAACTATTTTAAATTAAAAGTATTGGAAAAATAACGAAAAACAAAATCCTTAATGACAAATCCCATCTGTTAAATGGAAGCAATAACAAAAATCCTTCATCCTTCCCCACGCGTTTTCATGTGCACGAGCTTAAATTAATTGCACTAATTTCATTTTTTCAATAAAAATATACAACTATTATACAAAAAAAAAGTAAATGTTAATTTTATTCTATAATATCAATATGCTAAAATTCAGAAAAACTGAAACAAATCCGAAATATTATTTTAGTGCTAATAAACATCTTACATTAAAAACATTAAGGAGAAAAGGAAAGGAAAATGATCCATAAAGACGAATCTCTTTCGTTAAATGGAAGCAAATATTGAAACCTCTTCATCCTTCCCCTTGCGTTATCATACCCACGAGCTAAAAATTAACCACATCGACTTTCCCATTGAATTTCAATAAAAATATTTTATTATATAAAAAAATGTATCAATATTTTTCAGTAAAAATCAACAATAATTATATTAAACCCAAAATTTCATTCAATGCATCGAATATTTTAAATTTCGCAAAACTGAAACAAACCGAAATATTTTAACACTAATAAACTTCTTCCGTTTAAAATATTAAAAAAACTGATCCATAACGACGAATCCCCTTCCATTAAATAAAAAGCAATATCAAAAACTTTTCATCCTTCCTCATGCGTTTTCATGCCCACTAGCTCAAATTAACTGCACTGATTTCTCTATTCATTTTTTTAAAAAACGTTTTTATCGTATAAAAAATGCGTTAATATTTTTTCAATGAAAATAAACAACAATGAAATCAATTTTTATTCAATGATGCAAATATGTTAAATTTCAAAAACTGAAACAAATCCGAAATATTCGTTAAATTGAAGCAATATCAAAAACCTTCATCCTTCCACATGCGTTTTCATACCCATGAGTTTAAATTAACTGCACTGATTTCATTTATTTTAACAACAAAACCTTTTTATACAATGTGTTAACATTTTTATCACTTAAAAAAAAAAAAAAAATTATTTAACATTAAAAACACATAATTTAACATTAAAAAACATTAGTTAACATTTTAAAAAAAATATATTAAAATTTTTTCAATAAAAATAAACAGTTATGGAAAAACAAACGTAAATTAAATTTTATTCTATGATACAAATATCTTAAATTTCACGATTTCAAGACCGAAACAAATTCGAAATATTATTTTAATACTAATAAACATCTTCCGTTTAAAATATTAAAAGAAACCTGATCCATAATGGCAAATCCCTTCTGTTAAATGGAAGCAATATCAAAAACCCTTCATCCTTCACCATGCATTTTCATATCCTCGAGCTTAAATTAACTGCCCTGATTTCCCATTCATTTTAATGAAAACTTTTTTTCAATAAAAATAAACAAGAATTATTCAAAAAAAAAAGAAAATCATTCATCATATAAATTTTATTCTATAAAACAAATATATTAACTTTCAAAAAACTGAAACAAATTCAGAATATAATTTTAGTGTTAATAAAATATCTTCCGTTAAAAATTTTAAGGAGAAAAGGAAAGTTAAATTTATCCATAATGACGAATGCCTTCTGTTAAATGGAAGCAATATTAAAAACTCTTCATCCTTCTACATGCGTTATCATATTCACGAGCACCGATTTTTCCCATTAAATTTCAATAAATATATTTTATTATATAAAAAATGTATCAAAACAATAAGTAAAAACAATAATAATTATATTAAACCAAAATAAATCCAAATTTCTGAATTTATGAATTACTTAAATTTTTTAAATTTAAGATATTAAATTAAAAGATATTCGTAGTGTTTAAGTAATTTTAAAATTACTTAAACCCCTACGAATATCTTAAATTTAACTAAAACCGAAATATTATTTTAATACTAATAAACATCTTCCATTTAAAATATATATTAAAAAAAAAAAAAAAAAAAAAAAAAAAAAAATAATAATAATAATGACGAATCCCTTCTGTTAAATAGAAGCAATATCAAAAAACCCTTCATCCTTCTCCATGCGTTTTCATACTCCTCTAGCTTTAATTGTCCACATCATTTTTCCCATTAAATTTCAATAAATATATTTTATTATATAAAGAAATGGGTCAGCATTTGTTCAATAAATATGAACAGCAAAAACATGATCATATTAAAGCAAAACATAACATCATATATATCTTATTAAAGCATCATCATATTCATAAACATCATCATAATAAAACCAAAATAAATCAAATTTCATTCAATGCTTATATATACGAGTATATTCGAATTTTTTAAATTTAACAAAACTGAAACAAATCCAAAATATTATTTTAATACTAATAAACATCTTCCGTTTAAAATATTTAAAAAAAAAAAAAAAAAAAAAAAAAAAACTGATCCATAATGACGAATCCCTTCCGTTAAATGGAAGCAATATCAAAAACCCTTCCATCCTTTCCCCATGCGTTTTCATACCCACGAGCTTAAATTAACCGCACCGATTTCCCTTAATGGTCCATCATTGAAACCGCACAGTCGGGTAAACGAGAAGCATCCGAGAGAAAGAAAAGAAAAGAGAAAAAAAAAAGAAAGAAAAATAAAGAAGTTGGAGAGAAATGGGCAGAGAAACCCATTGGAGGCAACATCGGAGGAGATATTTCTTCCTCCGTTGTTTACAGCGGGCAATCGGTCATCCGGGCCCTGATTACCATTTATTGTGTAAAAGGAAGATGTTGAATGAGCAACGAGGCTCCGGTAATCAGGGCAGCGAGATCACTTATCTGGCCTGATAGAGTTAAGAGCGGCGAAAGAAAAATGGAGTAAATAAGATTCGGCCGGGGCCACGGATAATGAAAGGGCCCGGAGCCATGATACTGCGGGAAGACGACCATCTGTGCCCTGCTATTGGGGGTAGTCACGGAAATGCACCTGTAGTCGCTCTTTTGCTGCACAGGGCATTGCATTTCTCACAGTATGATAACCACTCTTGCTTTTATGTGAGACCCTCTTCTTTTTTTTTTTTTATTTGTATATCTTCGATGAAAAGACTTTTCTTGCAGATTAAGGCTCTCATCCACTAATTTTTAATTTAGTTTGTGTTAATTTCCATGGTGTCGTATTAATTTTAATGCATGCGTTTATGCATGTTAATCAATAATTTAAGTTTTTATTAAATTGCAAAATGGAAAAATCTTTCTCCTTGATTTTGCATCATCTTCTGAGAAGAAATAAATTATTTTTGTTATACAGGGTGGCCATTGGAAAAATTGAATTACATAAAACGAAAATAACAAGGATAATATACCAGGATATCTCCAGGAGATGGCAACTGAACCAGTTCTTTCAGAACAGTTCCGAATGATGTTATCGTTAGGAGATACTCTGTCAGTTTTCGGCGGTTTCTCTGAGTTTAACAATTTAGTTTGGTTTGGTTTGGTTTGTCGGTCATTTTGTGCACACGAGGCTAATTAAACCGAGACCTACAGTTTAAAGTGGAATACGAACCACTAACAAACATCCATTCCAGTGCCAGGATTCGAAACTGAGCTTGTGGTTTAGCAATTTAAGATCAATAATTTAAGCTTTTTTTAAATTGTAAAAACTTTCTCCTTGATTGTAGTGTGCTATCTTCTGAGAAGAATTTTAAAAATATATATTTTTTGTTATACAGGGGTGGCCACTGAAAGATTGAATTATGTAAAACAAAAATAAAAAGGATAATAATAGAACCTGTCTCCAGAAGCTGACCAACTGAACCATTTTTTAAATCGTTAAGTTCCCAGTTCTTTCAGAACAGTTCCGAATGATGTTCCCGCTAGGAGACACTCTGGCAGTTGTCGACGGTTTCTCAGTTTGACCAACTGATATTTCAGAAAATTTAGTTTGACGCATTGATGGGCATCATAAGTTGTCATTTTAGTTTCCAAGGAGTGCCCCATAGCTTACAAATAAATAAATAAAATAAAATAAAAGTAAAAAAAAAAAAAAAGACTGAAAATAGCCAAAACTTTTTTAGTCATTTCAATGGCCACTCAGTATATATCCCAATCACCAACACCATCCAGTATCTCAGCAACTGAATAAGCCAAAAATTGCATTTATACTTTTAAATAGCCTAAGTAAAATTTTTCCATTTGTTTTAAAAACTTTTTTTTTTTTTTTTTTTTTCCAATGGCAAGAGAAAATGGCAAACTCTTACGTTATCAAAACAGTTTAAAACACACACAAGAAAAAAGAAAACAATAAGAGGAAAAAGTTAATGTCTCATCAACAAAGTTCTAGCGCTCCAATATCTTTTCACCTCAGAGTCCGCACGCAAGTTCAAGCGTCTTGCTATATGGTGCCTGTCCATGATCTCGTCTTTCGCACAGAGCAGGCATTTTGGGCTGTCAAAAATGCCAATGTGGTGCAGATGGCTCGCCAAACAGTCATAGCCCTCCGCCTCAACATCGTAGCTGGCAAGGGAATGTTGAATCTCAACTTCCTTAGATTGGGACTTGCCGCCCGCATTCCATTGTAAGTCACAGTCTACACCAAGTCCTACGAAGGTGATCACATTTGGAGCGTTGATGCATGACGATAGTAGTAGTTCCCTTTAGCCACCTAGGACATTACTAGGCTGCACCACGGCGAGGTAGATCTATTGTCGCATCCCATTTTAGATAACAATTTGGTATACTCACGCTCTACACACAAAGCTTAAAGGTATATTTTGAGAGGAAATCAGTTTTTTATTAGCTAACTTTCAACTTTCTAGCCCGCTTAGCTCAGTCAGTAGAGCACCAGACTCTTTCATTGCCTAATATTCCAGACTATTTAGAATGTTTAAGAATTGAGTTGCTGCAATTTGGGACATTCTATATAAATGATACCATGCAAAACAAACATAAGGAATTGAAATTATTTCCTTATAAAAACATTAGTTTCTTGGCATTATGTCCGTAATTTAAATAAAATATGCTTTATTTTAACTGATTGTACTACTAGTAAATAATTTTCTTTTTCACAACAAATTTTTGAAAATTACATTGGTCTTAGTTCATGTTCTGAAGAATATATGTTTTTGAATTGCTAAATCATAATTCTTGAAATGAACTGCATTTGTAATTAGGAATTTTTCGAGAATTTTTTAAAGAAAAACAAAAAAGGCTTTTAAAAAATTAAATCATTTTAAAAATCCTTCTTTAACGAAATAATAATGAACACGCAATGACTAAATTAAATTGAGCAGCAACTAAAATGATACTGATATTGACCTATGATGTTGCGTCTGCCGAAAATTTTTGATGCATATTATCAAATGATGATTAGAGGTTCCCATCCTGAAATTTCATCATTGTCATTAAAAAGTCATGAAGATTCCAGCAGACTGAAATTACTGTCTTTTAAACCAGATGCAGAGTTAATGATTATTAAATTACATAGCTAAAAAGGGAAAATGTTTTTTACCAACTCTTTAAATATTAGGTTTACAGCTGAAATCCTTTATAGAATTTTCTTTATTGAATTTCATACAGTCTCGTAAGAATCACAAATTATTCTATTATAATTTGTGATCTGATTTTACATCCTGTGTGACAAAAAATATTGATGATAAAGCTAATACATAAAAGAAATTTAATCAGTTTATTTTTTAATATCATCATCCAAATTAAAATATAAATTCCTTTGGAAATTTGATTCTTTAAGAATTCTAGCTCAAAGTTCTCGAGTTATTGATTATTAAACTCATAAATCTAAAAACATAGATAAAAATCGTTTGAATAAATAATTTTTTCTATATTTACAGTTAATAAAGTTAATAACACAGAATATCTTCATTAAAAATATGTCTTACAGAATTTATGTAGTTTTAATCACAAATTACTCTGCTATCAAACATGCATTGAATTTACATCCTGTTTAAAAATATATATTGATTAAAAAGCTTATAAAAATCAAAATAAAAAATAACCTAACCCCAATTTTTATTGAAGATATGCTCAGTTTAATGAAAATATAAATTGTTTTTTAAAGATATGATGAGCTAGGTCTATCAAACTTAAAAAAATCTACAAATTCTTAAATAATAACAAATTAAATGTATTTCAAATTACCTTAAATCGAAGAATATTTTAGATTTATTAAAATAATTTCAAATTAAATTTGAATTTTTTTCTTCTTTTCTATTGGCTCAATAGCCCCATGGTAGGTAGGTTAAGACCGTCTACCTACTGGCAGATTACGAAACATGAGATGTTTTCTTTTTACGGGTCAGCCAACGCTCTACAATCACTAACTAGTAAAAAATGGACCATATGTAATCATATCATATCCTAAATATCGCCAATAGAAAATATAATCTTCTCCACATAAAAGAGTTGTCATTGTTTCTTATCCCACTTGGTAGACAGCAACAACTAGACTAAATCTAAGAACCCATTTGGTCTCATGGAAGAAATAAAAAAAAGGGTAAGGGGGTTGCTTCTGTTGTAAAGGACCACCCGTTGTAGAAGCCTAACTTGTCTCCGTGACACTTTCTACGTTGTAGGGGTGTCAGCCCTCCGCTCTACAGTCATATTAGACAGGGATCTACATTTTAAAGTGAATTCCGAATCACTACAAATATCCATGTCCAGCCGGGACTAGAATCCGAAGCCTGTGGTACCGAGAGTTAGTCACTTGGCCATCAGACCCCTGAAATTTTTCTAATAAATCTAAAAATTTTATTAACCTATTAAAATCATTCTTTTCACCAGTAAAAGCACATAATTAATGGGAAAAAAAAATTAACCCATACCTTGATGCCGATTTCTTTTATTTAATAAATTCTCATATATTAATTTAGTTTAACCTATTTATTTATTTTAAAATAATTCAATGTTTATTTGAAGCACTTGTATATTTGTAATAACTAACATTGTCCATTGATTACAAACAAAATATATTATTTGAGATTCTAAAGCTTTAATAGTAAAAAAAATTTTATACTAAATATTTAAATGTAAATAAATTTAAGGGTATTTATTACAAAATTTTGGAATTCAATGCCCTTTTACCCGGAATCTTTTGAAAACTAAAGGCTAGTCTGCTACAAACGTTTGATTCCCAGAATAAGTTAAAAGTAAGCACTCTTACAAACTCACTCGCCCCATATAAGAGCCTCGCATGCCAACATGTATCAAGGAAAGAGCTTAACGTATGCTTAATCGGTTCCAACTTCCAAAACTATTAAATATTCAGCATCCCCAACTGACCCTGTTTCCTGCTTTTCCGGGAACAACCCCTGGACATTTGCATAAGATGCGAGGGAACGATTACGTGCTTACATTTTGCTCTAACTGATCGGGAATCGTTCCCTTTTTTTATTTATTTTTATTTTTTCCCGTGCCATTGTAGAAGTTGCTTCTGTTGTTGGTTATCCTTTTTCATCGGATGCTGCAGTGTCAAAGATCTTGGCAATCGACTGGCTTAATGTCTTTTGAAAAGGAAGGCGAGAGGGATGGAGTGTAGGGGGTGGAGTTCGCTGTTGGCCATTAGTGTGCGACGTTTTGATGGATGGAATCGAGAAACGGTGTCCCTGCCTTTTCGCCCACTTACACATCTTTTCTTTGCTCTTGCGGGGTGCGAGCACACCCTTTATCCAAGAAAAGTTTCGCATGTTCTTCGCACCGATTCGGGCTCGTTCTTCGCACGGGATCCGGGTTGCCAGATTTGGCGAGCTAGTGCATGTTGGTGACGAAAGTTCTGAAAAAAAAGTGTTTCAGCTGGAATTGTTGACTTTAATAGATAAATATTATTGTTATAAAGGAAGTCCGGAAAATCGTAAAATAATTGAGTTCACAGAAAGAAAGCTGTTAATGATTTGTTGATTTTTCGTAAAAGTTTTGTTATGCAAAATGCTTTGAAGATCGAAGACATTTGATTGCTATTTTACTATTATTATTTAAATATAAATACAAATTGTGAAATTAACTCTATGAATAAGAGATCTTATATTTCACCTAATAGCATGGACGTTTGTTAGTGGTTCGGAATCCATTTTAAACTGTAGATCCCGGTCCCATTAATCTAAAGTGCGCACAAGATGACCGTAAAGCGACAAACCAAACCAAACCACCTAACACGCCGAGAGGGAATGGAATAAAAAGTAAGATTATTTTGAATAGAAACTGTACAACATTTGATATCATATGGGTGAACCTCAAGAAAACTCTCACCATATAATCTCAGAGACGCTAAAAGCGCGGTCACTTACTACCGATTCTTCTCGTTTATAAACTTGGTTTGTCACTCTACGGTCATTTTGTGCACATGGGACTTGCAGTTTAACATGGATTCCGAACCACTAACAAACATACATGCCATCGCCAGGATTTGAACTTGAAGCCCATGGTACCAAAAGTCCTAGCCAATTGGCCTCAGGCCGCATTCTCATTTCTAAAAGCAGCTATTTCCACCAGGACATCACCAGCGGATTCGAACTTATTCTTTCCTGCAGGCTAGCTGCGTACGTAAATAGAACATTGGAATACTGAATAAATAATATAAATATAATTTTATACTGAATAAATATTTTCTATATGTGAGGATTTGCCATAGATATACCACGTGAGACGATACATATGCATGTAGAAGATTAAAGAAATCTGAACGAAATTATAATTATTCTTAACAAACATAGATATACGCGAGACGATACCATATGCATGTAGAAGATTAAAGAAATCTGAATAAACCTATCAGTAGTAAAGATCAGAAATTATAATTATTCTAACATAACTAGAGAAAAAAAACAATATTCGAATAATAATTTTGAAAATTATTATATCTATGAAGATAAAAATCTTTGTTTATTCTTTAACTTCAAATTCTTGGAAGTTAAATCTAGAAGTATCTCTACTAATTTTGTCAATTTAAAGATCCAAACTTACTCCATATGAATTTATCTTTATAATCAGAAAATTAAACTGATCTGCTTATAGGGAAGGTTGCGAACTTCCCAAAGCTTCTTCTTCCAAAGCTATTGACTTTAGCCAAATTGAATAGCATTAAAATTTTATTTAGTACAATAAGTAGTGTTTAAATAAATTAAAAGTTATTTTGATTCTCGATACCAGGAAAGTGCATAAAAAAATCTGTTTAAATTGTATACACAATATAAAATAATTAGGAATCATTCGAGTCTGCTAATTTTTTTAAAATTGACTTTAAAAAAGAGAAAATATATATATATAAAAAAAAAAATTTTTTTTAAGAAAAAAAAATTTACTCTAGTATAAGTAAGAAAATTATTATTATTTTTAAAAAAGAAGAAAATACATCTGGAGCTGTTCTACAAATTGAAGAATATGCTTTTAAAAATTACAGGCCACCAAACCACCAGATGGCGCGGATAGTACGTCACAATGACAAGAGTGTAAGAGAGGGGTATATAAGTCTAAAGGAATGGTGGCAAAGAAGAAAAAATTGTTCACAAGCGCTTTAAAATTGTTCACAAGCGATTTAAAAGCCTTTCAGTACAATAACCGCATAGTTATGGCACAAAGGAAGCATTTGGATGATTTTTTACGTGGTAGAATTATCGGACGACTGGAATGTGGGCATACCCAGCTGGAAGTATCCGAGGAACTTGGAATCGCCCAGAGTGTCATCTCCAGGCTTTGGCAACGATTCCAAGATGATGGTAATGTGAGTAGATGTTACAGCACAGGTCGCCCCGAGTTACAACGCCGAATGAGAACCGGTATTTAGCAGTTACTGCCAAAAGAAACAGACGGAGTAAAGCATCAGACCAGTCTCGTCAGCTCTCTTCAGCTACCGGTACGACAGTTTCAAGGCAGACCGTGTACAGACGCTTAGGGCACATTGGTCTATATGCTCGTAGGCCTGCCAGATGTGTTCCACTTACCGCAACTCACTGTCGCCTGAGATTAACCTGGAGTAGAGAGCAGGCATTGTGGACACCGCAACAATGGTCTGGTGTGATGTTTTCCAACGAGTCCAGGTTTAGTTTGCAGTCTGATTCTCGCCGGACTTTCATATGGAGAGCGCCATGTACCCGTTACCACCAAGAGAACACCATTGAACGATACCGTTACGGTGGTGTAGGATAGCTCGTTTGGGGAGGAATTATTCTTGGTTCCAGAACTGACCTGCGTGTTCAGAGTGTAACGATGACAGGCCACATCTATCGGGATGTCATTTTGGAACAACATGCACGTTTGTTTCGGGGCGCCACGGGTGCTGAATTCCTGTTTATGGATGGCAACGCCCGTCCTCACCGTGAAACATTGTAGACGAATGCATTCAATTGGAGGATATCACCCGTATGGATTGGCCAGCATACTCACCGGACTTGAATCCAATAGAGCATGTGTGGGATATGCTTGGCCGACGAATTGCAGCCCGTCAACCCCTCCCATCTGTCAACCGGAACTTCGGAGGGCATTGCTTGATGAGTGGTGTAATATTCTCCAAGATCAGATTGATAATTTGATACTCAGCATGCCTAGGCGTTGTAAGGCCTGTATTGCATCGTCCGGGAGACATACTCCATATTAACTATCATACTAACCATGCTATACTGTTTTTTTGTAAATAGGTTCTTTTTGAAATTTGCTCCAGGGAGTAAAAATCGCAATTTTTATTAATTATGTCAAACATATGGCATCTTTTTTGCTCTTTACCTTTTGTTTAATAAATAGACTTTACAAATAAGTCAAATTTGTTTTGCTTCTGTCTCTTTCTTTGCCTGAACTTCATTATACTTAATTTATGGACATGAGTGTAATATTTAAAGTGGATTCCGAACCACTACAGAATATCCATGCCACCGCCAAGATTCGAACCAAAGGTCAAAGTTCTAGCCAATTCACCATCAGTCTGCCGCGCCAAGGAAGAAGAAGAACATTATATATACATGACAATGTTTCGAATTAATACAGTTTGCAAACAATTTTTTAAATAGTTTTAAAATCTGTCGATCGAATTCAAATTCTTTTGAAATTTTAAATTTAATTAATTTGAAATATTAATTTTAATTAAATACTCCTACTAGAAACTAACTAACAAGGAACCAATGGAAAAACATAAAATAATTCCCCTTATTTCTTATAAAGTACTATCTCTGAAAAAAAAAATTATACGATTAAAATTCAAGATACAATACAGCAAAAATTATAAATGTAATTTCTCTTTTTCAAAAGTAAATAAAAAATGCAATGATAGTATTTTACGCTGGAATTTAAATCATATAAAAAATAAAATATATGTATATATAAATAGTAACATAATGAGCAATTCTCCATTACACACTTGATCAAATTATTTTAAACATTTAAATATACGTTGTATATGGAGAATAATTCACCAATCCCTCTTTTTCATGGTCATGCAAGCATTTCAAAGCACACCGCACCCTAAAAAAAAAAAAAATTTTCAATAGCTGTTCAATAAAAGGAGGGGGAGGTCTACAGACAATATCGAACACTGCGAATAGCTTTTGGGGCCAGGGAAGGTCTTTGATTACATCCCTTCACTCGTAAACAACAGCCCTAATTTGCTTTTGTGGATGTCCCAATAGGTCTTTGAATGGCGTACTTTTGAGACAACACAAAGGCCAAGGGGATTTGCTAATGAAGGACAAAAAACGGGAGCTTGATAATTTGAAGTTATTTTACCTCTTACATAAGTGTACTAATTTCATCATTGGATATAATTATAATGAATGAATGGTATAATTAGGTTTTTTTTTTTTTTTTCTTTTTCCTTTTAATTTATTTGGTGTACTTTAAATTTGAGATGAAATAAAAAAAGAGTGTGTCCTCTTTCCACATGCGTGTTTATAAATATCATATTGTAAATCACATTGCCCTTGAAATTAAATTTTATTTATAATGGATAATGTTTCTATTTTTGATCCCCTTGAATTACGCAAATAGTAAAGTCTTTAAATGGAATTAATTGAATATTTTTTTTTTCTCAATAGGAAATGAGAAGTACGCATTAATTCTATCTTATAATTGGAATGTTTCCCTCAACTAAAATAATCAACAAAATAACATTAAAATTGATTATTGATGTTATTGGATAAAAAAAAAGAAAAGCTTAAAAATTAGATTGGAATATTAAGTAAAAAAAATATATGACACTGAACAATAATCCATGTAACTATATGTATGTATACGCATTCATGGTAATATGATATACATGTATACGTATCATTATAACTATATATATTATATCATTCGCTGTATAAGTATGATTATGAAACCATAAAAAAATAATATGCATCACTAATTATCAATCGAAATATTTTAACTTTTCTATTTAGTTTAGTAAAATAAATAACACAGATGATAAATATTACACTGAAATTTTCCAGCTTAAATAGAATAGAGATAAAATATATATTCGGATTTTTAAAATATTTTTTGTAAATATTTTTATGTTGTTATTTTTAATTTCCATCATTTTGACAGAGGTCGTATGCCACTAGAGTCACAAAATTTGGTAGAGTGATCTTTTCAATTGGGAATCAATAAAACTCTAAAATTTTCCAAGCTTAAACACAAGACAAAATATAATTCGACTATTTGTTTTTCGTATATTTTTGTAAATATTTTATGTTGTTGTTTATGAATGTTCAGCATTTTGACTGGAGGTCATATGCCACTAGAAGGACAAAGATTTAGTAGAGTGACCTTTTCCAATTGGCGACCAATATTACACTAAAATTTTCCAGTTTAAATAGAACAGAGACAATATATACTTTGAGTATTCAGTTTTTTAATCTATATATATATATATATATATATTACTATTACACCACACCTCATCACTGTGCCTAGAGCTGGGTTGTCCCTTTACAGTTCGGGAATGATGTTGGTGAGAAGTCTGATTGGGCTCTGTGATGTTCTACGGTCATATGAGACCAGGACCTACGATTTAAAGTGGATTCCGAACCGCTACAAACATCCATAGTACCGCTGGGAATCGAAACCTGTGGTACCGAGTGCTAGACACTCGACCACTCAGGTCCCACTCAAAGAATACTAGAAAACTGCTACTATGCTACACTATACATATATATATATATATATATATATATATATATATATATATATATATGTATATATATTGTGTAATGTATATTGTTTAGTGTCATTAAGTTATAGTCAGTATATACTGCTCTCAATCCTTGTCCTTGTTATCTTATGTTATGGCCATCTTATGGTTGTTGTGCTTAGCGCTAACCACTCGGCTATCAGGCACCTAATATATATACACTGAAGTGACAAAAGTCATGGGATACCTCTTAATATCGTGTCGGCCCTCCTTTCGCCCGGCGAAGTGCAGCAACTCGACGTGGCATGGACTCAACAAGTCGTTGGAAGTCTTCTGCAGGAATATTGAGCCATGCTGTCTCGATAGACGTCCATAATTGTGAAAGAGTTGATGGTGCAGGATTTTGGGCACGAACAGACCTCTCGATGATGTCCCATAAATGCTCGATGGGATTCATGTCGGACGATATAGATAGCCAGATCATTCGTTGGAATGGTCCAGAATGTTCTTCAAACCAATCGCGAGCAGTTGTGGCCCGGTGACATGGCGCATTGTCATCCATAAAAATCCCATCGTTGTTTGGGTACATGAAGTCCATGAATGGCTGCAAGTGATCTCCAAGTAGCTGAACATAAGCATTTCCAGTCAATGTTCGGTCCAGTCGCACCAGAAGACCAAGTCCATGCCATGAAAAAAAAAACAGCCCACACCATTACGGAGCCACCACCAGCTTGAACAGTGCCTTGCTGACAGTTTGGGTCCATGGCTTCGTGGGGTCTGCGCCACACTCGAACCCTACCATCAGCTCTTACCAACTGAAATCGTGACTCATCGGACCAGGCCACGGTTTTCCATTCATCTAGGGACCAACCGATATGCTCACTTGCCCACGAGTCGCTGCAAGCGATGTCGTTCTGTCAGTAAAGGCACTCGAGTCGGTCTTCTGCTGGAATAGCCCAAGAAAGCCAAATTTCTCCGCACAGTTCTAACAGACAAGTCCCTTGTACGTCCCACATTGATTTCTGCGGTTATTTGACGCAGTGTTGCTTGTCTGTTAGAATTTATGACTCTCTGCAGACGTCGCCGGTCTCGGTCGTTAAGTGCAGGCGGTCGACCACTGCGCTGTCCATGGTGGGATGTTATGCCTGAAAAACTCTCGGCACACTCTTGACACAGTGGATCTGGGAATGTTGAATTCCCTAACGATTTCCGAAATGGCATGTCTCATGCGTCTATCTCCAACTAACATTCCGCGTTCAAAGTCTGTTAATTCCCGTCGTGCGGTCATCATCACGTCAAAACCTCTTCACATGAATAACTTGAACATAAATGAAAGCTCTGCTAAAGCACTGCGCATTTATACCTGTTCTACGCGATGCTACTGCCATCTGAAAATTTGCATATTGCTATCCCATGACTTTTGTCACTTCAGTGTATATATTATGTTGTTTTTGAATCTCCAGCATTTTGACCAGAGGTCATATGCCACTAGAGTAACAAAAATTTTGTAAAGTGAGCTTTACAAATGGAAACTTAATACTTGTAACTTTGCCCATTGCATCCATATAGTGACATCGCAATTTTGATCGTCATGAATCTCCATCTTCTTCGGTTAAAGTTTTTTTTATTAATAATATGTTTTATATCATAAAAATATATATCGTTTCAAAAGAAATGTGTTATAATCCTTGTTCATCTATTAACAAAATGGAAAGAAACTTTCATTGAGGAAATATTTTGCATATTTGCGAGAGCTTGGCGATGAGAAAGCACTTTGCAGCCAAGTGATACAACCCGTTTCCATCTGCAATGGAATGTTTGCAGTCGATGCCAAGAACAAAAGCTTTCGTCGGGCATGTTACGCAGGAACAAATTGGATATTGCGGAGTTTCGGCAAACAATTCTTAAATACGCATTTTTAATCCTGTTGCCTTCCATCCGGGTGATTAATGTTCCCGTTTCCTCCCTCTTTCCCGTCTGCGAGAACATTTTTGGCCTTTTTCTCTTGCGGAAGTTTCCCCGCTCCTCGATTCATTAGGGCGACTTTTCTTTTTGGTGTTTCAAGAAAAGCCAGGCTTCTTGAAATTGTGACCGGAACGAAATAGTAGTGGGTATTGCTCCTTTTCCAGTAAAAATGCCTGGAATATTTCTCCCGTTTTTTTTTTTTTTTTTTTCTTAAGTTGGGAAAAGAAAAATGTTTTGTGAAAAAAAAAGTTGGAGCATTCTATGCTTATCCATGTTTTCGATTTTTAATGTTTTCTAAATCGATAGTTTTTAAAATTGTGATGTTATTAATGAAAAGATGTACGTTATTTTCTTTTCTAAGGACTTTTGATATGAGTTAAGAATTTTTGAATTTGTATTAGAATATATATGGAAACAATTAATTTTTTTTGTTGGAATTTCTTGGCAACAAACAGAGTTTGTGAGGTAATTCCACTCAAATCTTTAAATTTTTAAAAATCTTTGAATCAATAACATATGAGAATATAATTTTTTTTAATTTTATAAGTCTAAAAAATACTAAATTTTAAAATTTTTAATTCAAAATATTTATGAAATAACACTGGCTAATAAAAACTAACTTTTAAAAAATGTTATGTAAACCTCAAAAAATTCTGATAAAAAAAAAAAATTCTTCAAAATAAACCTCGACAAATTCTGTGGACCATTTTAAGTTATGTCTGCTAATAATACTTAAATATTCTTTCAATTTCACAATTCGGTGTTTCATATTCAAGTTACTGTCAAATTTTTGTATAGTTTAAATGAAACAGGAAGCTTCATCATTACAAAGATTTGTCTTGTAAGTGAAAACAGAATCTTTTATTCTATAAGCAGCCATTGTTTAGTTAACTTTGATGTAAGTCACAAGGCTTAACTTCTTCACTAACTATTTAACTATTTTATAGCATTACAGTTACAAACTCAAATATTGGAATAATAGTAAAACAATATTGTTGAACAACTAAAAGTACAAAACAATACAAGACATTTATACCATTTAAATTCAAATAATGCTACTTGACATAGATCGCAAAGTCACAACAACGCTACTGAGAAGCAAACAGAACGTTCTATTCGCTCGACTATTAAAGAATTAGGAAAGATCACTCAAGTGACGTCACGTTCCAAGTTTTATGACATGTTTGAGGCTCAGTAGAACACTGATAGCCCTTGAGTGAGTTTAGGGTGGAGGAAGATATAGTATCGGAAAGAAAGAAAGTATTTGTATGGTTACTCGTTTAGGTTTTAAAATATATATATATATATTTTTTTTTTTTTTTTTGAAAATGAAATATTCTACTTCTATATAATTTCTACTTCACACTGATTTTTATTGTTAAGCTTGTATTGTCACCTAAGAAAAGAAAATTCAATCAGACAAAATTTGCAATTTGATTCGAAAGGTCCGTGAGTTGGAGGTGAAAAAACCATTATTTTTGTTTTCATAATTTAATTAGCATTATTCTGTAATTAAATTTGGTACTTGTTATGGGATTTAAGCTCTAAATTATGATATCATTAGTGTTTATAGTTATTAGCAATAGAAATAGTAGATTGTTTTCAAACAATTCCATGCAAATTAAACAACATTGCTTAATTTGCATTAAACGATATTGGCTAATATTCACCTTGGCAAACAGTTAGTAATATAATTTAAATATGTGATTTACAACAATGAATATTATTATTATTTAATGCTTGGAGAACAGAGTTGAAACAATTTTCATTAACTAAGTTTTTTAACGTTTTTATTATAATTGAATTACTTTTTTTTATTTTAAGCATTTAAAAATATAATTGCGTGAAGAGGTCAGAAGACTATATTTTACTTGGAAAAGGGACCATGGAACAAAAAAAGTTTAAGGACCCCTGAGCCTTGATATAAAACTTACAAACTTATCTATTTGATATATAAAAGTTAATAACTTTTATTTTCTGAAGCTGCGCAATGTCCTGTTATACGTGCTACTATATACGTACATTAAAAATATTTCACATTTAGGATAAGTTTTTATATTAAATGCCAGATAACTTACCTAAAAAAAAAAAAAAAAAATTTATATTGCAGCTTTGCTAAATGGAATAGGGATGGTCTAATTTGCTTTATGTGTAGTCTCACAAAATCTGACACATAATTCCGAAAATTTCAGTTGACACCCACAATCACCCCCATTTTTCCACCCACGATTATTGACACCGCATATCCAATTTTAAAATCCTATTGCCTCTACAATCCAATCATGGTGGATTCAAATTCAAATTCAAATCTAATTTCCTCATTTTCGATTACACAAAAAAACAATCGATCCCATGCTTCATTTTTTTTTCAACCCTCCATTCCCCATTCTGCATGATATGGTGTATAACGGGCAGTACCAACCCAACAGCGAGGAGGGGGGAAGTCGTCCATCTTTGGATCCGAGGTGACAGTGAGTGGTGCGATGTGGGCTTTGATTTGCTCGGGATCTCGAGAGGGAGTTGCGACAGTGAATAATTGTCCCGCTCCCGAATTGATTCCCTCCCCCTCCCCCGGTCCGCCATCTTGCCAGGTAGATTGCAGCACAGCGAGGGAAAAGGTTTTCTTTGCCAAAATACATCTTGCGAGATTAAACGTCTCCAGACAGCGAAACTCTCCGTCACGGATTTCTACCTCCTGTCACCCTCTCCTGTCGATTTCTCAGTGCAGCCCACCCCCACCCCCTTTTGCCTTTCTACCCCCTCCCCCTTTAGAGCAAGTATTGTGACATCATGCTTTCTTTCCCTCCCTTTTCTGATTGTCCGTGTTACCCATGTTATACTTAGCAGGTAAAAGGCAATGTATTAATTCTTTGGCCTTAAAAGGATACTGGAAATAAATTTAAAAAGAATTTAATTTTCTATTGAGTTTATTTAATTCCTTCTATTAGTTCACACTCTCCCTATATATATATCTATTTCAAATGTTCAATCGTTAATAAAATACTTTTTATTCATCCACTCAAGTTCAAATACAATTTTTTTTTTTTAACTTGTAGTGGACGATACTTGATGTTAATACAATTTTTCAAATATTAATTCAGTAATTAAATTTAATTAAGTAATTTTAGTTTTCGATTTAGTTTAATTGTCGATTTCTCAGTGCAGCCCCCTTTTTGCCTTTCTACCCACCACCCTTTACAGAAAGTATTGTTATAAGATGCTTTCTTTCCCTCCCTTTTCTGATTGTCCGTGTTACCCATATTATACTTAGCAGGTAAAAGGCGGTTTATTAATTCTTTGGCTTTAAAAAGGATACTTGAAATAAATTTAAAGGAATTTAACTTCTATTCGAATTTATTTTATTAAAACCCATAGGGCTTTTTATTTTCTTTCAGTAGGAATATGATTCCAATAATATAGTACAATTAGCATACTACAGTGCTTGTTTAAGTTACTACTCGATGTATTAATATAATTGTTTTTCTTTATGTCTTTTCTTGTTAATTAGCAATGCATGTTTTTAGAAGGCAAGGACCTAATTTTTCTTTATAATCAAAAAGGAAAAATAAAATTCTGTTACGATGTGCACTTCACTTCTTTTTGCCGTAACCACAGTTTTTGCTTAGTAACCACAGCTAGGTTAATTTTTCTTTTTTTTTTTTTACCCGTAGAAAATAAAAGGATTAGACCATAAAATTATCAAAAAACGAAAAATAAATAAATAAAAATAAAATAAAATATCTTAACTTTGGTTCTGAGCAAGCAATATATAGCTGACCATGCGAAAAAAATTTCAAATTTAATCCAGCAATGCTTAGTGTTTGCCTTTGGGCGTGGTTAACTGTAATTATAAAACCAAGGCACTCTGGAAAACTATAATTATTTGAATTCAAGTGGCAAATCGGTATGAATCATTGGGATACACGGTATCAGTATATCTTCACTTTTACTTTTACCACTAATAGTTGTTGTTGCAATAGCATTTGGGATTCATTTTTAATGGAAAAGCTAGTTTCATTGCACAACTTTGGGAGATCTAAATTTGGAAGCAGTATTATCGGTGTATCAATTTTCAAAATAATAATGTGTGGTGGCATTCTAGATGGCTCTAATGAATTTAGAATTTTTATAGGATAGTTCACAGCTTGTCAAAAATTGTATTTCTCAGGTTTACCGGGAAATTGTAAATGAATTGGATTATTTATTTTAATAACGTCATCATTCTTCGAAGCTAATATTGTTTCTTCACTTAGCTACTTAGGAATTTTGATGTTGCTTCAAGTGTTCAGGAAAATCATCTTTATCAAATTTTCAATTGTCAACTACATTTGATAAAAGCCATACGGAAATAATATCTCATGTTTTACTGGATCAATTAGAAATTTACTGTCACCCATAGCTAAAAGTTGCTGTGCAAATATTTGCGTATAACCATCGCATATTGGTTGATAGTATAATTTTCTTTACATGTCTCCAAAAATGTGACTCTTTCAGGCAAGAATTGAGATCCTCAGTGGGTTTTTATCTTGAAATGGCAGGCAAAATTTACCGAAAATTACTGCTAAATGTATAATCTATCTAAATCTATCCATTGGTCAGCTGTTTACTCTTACGTCTCGCAGAGTACATCAATCAAGTAATTCATGAAATCTCGATCAAGAGCTTTCTAATATACCATGTTGTAGTACCTTTTTGAGTCTAACAAAAGCTCGAAGTTGCTCAACGTTGCATCGTTTTTATAGTAGTACGTCTCTATCTCAAACACTGTTTCTATCGCGTGTCGGTGCAACAAAGGTAGCAAAGACTTTTTTGTTGATAGTTATACATCTGTCCTCAAGTAATATAAGTACTTTATTGAGAATGTCAGTTGAAAACAGCATATCCATATCGAAGTATGTAAAAGTACGTAGAGAAGTTTTTGGATCAGAAGGTGCGCAAGTTGTTCAAATGATTGCAAATAGAGTGTTTATTTGTAGTGGAAGACACTTAAAAGATGCTTCTGTTAATCTCTTCTACTAATTTTTATCTCTTTCAAGGCAAACCAAATTTTAGGCCAAGTTTTGTCTGTAATATTTGGTCATCAATGGTTTTCATTGATGTTGATCCCTTGACTGTATGAAGCAGAATTCTCAAATTCGTCGGTACGATGAACAGTATACACTTGCCTCATGGCATCAGCCTCACATAATGCAGGATGACCAAGAACAATTTCTACTTTGAAACAGCTTTCTTGATATGTTGCAAGGGTAATATTGTGAAAATTCATGATACAGCGAAGTTTTTATAAATTCGTCTGTTTGACGCAATTAAAGAAAAATAATCCCAATGTAGTATTTGGGGATTGTGCGACTATTTCATAAACGACATCTTATGTAAAATACATTCGTTGACCAGTTTCGGGTGAACAGCAGATGAATAGCATTCGCGACTATTAAAACCGAGAATTCACAAGTCAGCTACATTACTGCTGATGTAACAACTCATTTGAAATTGTTTGATTTTTATCAATTGATGTACTCAAAAGGCCAAAAATTTCCATACTACAGCTTTTGTTGACGTATTTGCATATGTATTTGATGGAATTAACTGAAATTCAGTTCTCAATATTGATATGTGCTTTAAAACATTATAGATAGTAAAGAAACAATTTATTAGTGATTTTGATGTCCTCCTTTTTCACTTTGATAGTGACTGTATGTCATTGTTTGGTTTCTGTAGTCTGTATTGTGGATATCTGTCGTCACCATTTTTGTGTTTCTTGATGTAAGTCTCGTGGATATTTTTTCATACATTTTCCTCCTTTCATGAAAGGTGAATTTGGATTCAGTGCTACGCGTGATCTGTGCATCATATTTTTACTGATAATTTTAAAATTTATTATGGATATTGAAAAAATGTATTATTCTACAAAAAAATCTTACATTTTTACAGAGGTTTAGGAGGTACAGAGGCTTAGTATTAAACGTGATAATTTTGGTAAAATATCAATGCAAATTTTTTGTTTTGGACAAATTTTAGGCGGTTGCTATTCATTGATTAGTATTTTTAATTCCTTTTTTTTTATGTTTTGCATGAGCTTGTCTATGAACTGTATAACAACTTCGCGCACACACACACAAATTATGATATCATGTATAATCTTGCATTTTGAAAACTGAAGAATATTCTCAAGACTATAGACGGGTATCGGGTGAGCATACATACTATAAATCTTACATTTCCCCAAATCGCGGGGGTGGGAGAGAACAACTACTATCTTCATTAAGAAACTAGTAATTTAACGCTGAAGATGGAAGGAAAACTACGGCAAAAATTTCTTTTGATTTACCGTATATTCCGGTGTATAGCGCGCACTTTTAACACAAAAAATATTACCGAAATTTACGAGATATAAAAATGATAGTAAAAAAAAAAAAAAAAAAAAAAAAAAAAAACAGGTGAGCATAAGAAAATTATTGCTCCTAAAGCTCCTAAATAAATCATAATACTGTTTATTTAAAAGAAATACATATATTATGAACTTTCATTATTGGATAACATAACTCGTCATATTCGTGTTCCGTTATATCTTCATGCACATCATCGAATTCTGTTTCCTCTTCACTTCCAACATCCACATATTCCACTGTCGTTTTAAATTTTCTTTGAATGGCTTATTGATACACGTCTAAAGATTGAACTAATGGTGTTAATCCGCCTGAAATAACTGCCATGTCTATGTTGCACTCTGTTAGCAATTACTTCGTATTATCAATTAAATGGGATCTGACTCTGAATGATGAAAGACTCTGGATTCTTTAAGGCACCTGGCCAAACATTTCTTATCCACAATTTTACACCATTTTCATCCATCCATCCTTTGCCATGCACCTGAATAAAAACATCTTTCGGGAAATTGGCCTTCGGCATCATTTTTCTTTTAAATATAACCAGAAGTTTTAATTTTGCACCGTCCGTTAAGCAAGACGGTGAAGTGAGATTTTTGTGACCTGTTATTTTTATGTGAACCGTTTTTGTTCCTTTCACATCAATTGTTTAATTTCCTATGATATCAAGCATTACTGAAGGTTCATCCATATTTCTAATATGCGACAGTAATTTTTTTTTTTCGTAGGTCAATGACATATATCTGGAAACTTATCAATTTGTAGTCCATATCTTTAGGAAGCATTCACAAAATTTTTTTTTTCTTGCAGAACTAAATTATTTCGTGCCATAAATCATGGCTACACCAATTCAGAGTTGCTTTAAAATTTTCACTTTCATGTACATTCTGTTTAGCCTACTTTAAGGCAAATAAACATACAAGCGTACACTGTTTTTTGTTACAATTAATTTTCTAGAACCCAGTTCGCAACATTTTCTTCTAGGATAGGTAATTTCGTTACTCTTACGCAAAGCACATTTATTCCTTGGCATATTAATGATTGCCAATCATTTTTTTTTTTTTTCCCACTCACGTAGTTTCACTAACATCAAACATCCTTGTTGCAGCATGATTTCCATTTTCTTTTGCAAATTGAATCATGTTGATTTTCATAAGCCAGCACTATGTTTACTTTGTTTCGCAGGACCCATATTTACTACTGAAAGGGATGAGCGTTATTGATACTATGAACGTTAGTGAATGTTCTACAGAGAGCTTAAGTCTTAGGCCCACTATCGCCCGTTCAAATCGTCTGCTTTGTACGTCACACGAAAGGGAAGAGGGAGGGAAACGAAGTCTGTAGAAATGCGTGGGAAAATTCTGTAGCATGGGTCCCATTTTGTTCCCTCCCCTTTTTTTAACCTTTATGGTTGTTCAAAAATGTACCATTGTCCAAAGCCCAGAAAACCCCCTCGAATAAATGACCATTGGGCATTGTACATGTACATTTCAGGTTTCTTGGTAATAATACGTATTCGAGTATGGAAAATGGGTTCTCGCTATCTACTTTATTGTTACTTGCCACCAGATGGAGCTGCAGCATTTTATCTTATATACTGTTCAAACGATATCCATGAAAATTAGTATGCACATATATTGGAATATGGAGAATATATTCTCAATGTACAATTTTCTACAAAGATTTTTTTTTTTTTTTTTTTGCTGACAACGTATGCAGGGTTCTGTTACTATATGTATATGTATATATATATATAAAAAAGAATACGACAAGTGTACATAAAAATTAAATATTGAAATATTCATTATAGATAAAATGTAAATGCCGCCGTAAAAAAACTGGAAATAAATTGAAAAAATAGTAAAAAAAAAAATTACAAAAAAATAATATGCTAGAGTTGTTGTCTTATGTTCTTTATATATATATATAACCTCCCGCTTCGCTGACCATTTATAGATGTATATATGTACATATATTATTATTATTATTATTATTATTATTTTATGAATCAATACTTTTGCATATTTCATAACCTCGTGCTTATTTCGATATATCAGGTACATCACAATCATACTAACATAAAACACATATGCTACTTAAAAATATTTAAAAATGAAATCTATTTTATTAGCTCACGCCGTTTCATTTTAAAATTTCCATCCTAGAAATATCTGTACATATGTGTTATTTTAATAATAATAATAAGTAGTTAGTAA
This sequence comes from Caerostris extrusa, assembly GCA_021605095.1. Lineage (NCBI taxonomy): Eukaryota > Metazoa > Arthropoda > Arachnida > Araneae > Araneidae > Caerostris > Caerostris extrusa. Next base: position 27,261 of record BPLR01007868.1, read on the forward strand.
TAAAGTATAATAAACTACTGTTTATTACTTTATCAACATTAATTTATTAATTTAATGCTGCATTAAAAATACATTATGAGTCATATTAGCACATGCGAATACATTTGCATTTAATCACACTCTAGATAATGTTACATATAATTAATTGTCTATGTAAAAAAAAATAGGAAAAAAGAAAAAAAGATTTATTTCATTAATGTTTATTATTGTCTCTCCGTCTTTATTATTATTATAATCAAATTGCATGAAATAATCTTTTATATTTCATAGAAAAGCAAAATTTCTAATTGACTCAATTGTCAGAAACAATTGATAAATAAAACAACTGACATGAATTTTATTATACAAAAGTAATTAACGATTGATAATGAATTGATGTTTTTCTTTATATTATTAATAAATTAAACATATTAACCGATCAATTGTCAACCTAAAATTTGTTTAACAAATAAGAAAAATTTGCATTGCCATTTTTATAAATTAAAATGTCCTGATTTTATTCTATACTTCAGTACTCCTCAAAAAATCAAGAAGTTTTTCGCCAATTTCTTTAAGTTAACATAATTCACTTCAAGATATTATCTACTGGAAGGTCGAAATTTGATAGCCAGTGGATCGGTGAGTTAGAAGGGGGGGGGGGGGATCCTTACAGGGTGAGAAAGTATTTGTAGTGTGTTCCTTTTAGAGAATATAATAGTAATAAAATAGAGCGCGTTTCCTAGTCTAAATGAACAGAAAATTTGAACAAACATCTCATTCAGTCATTTTCTTATTAGAATTGACCCATCATCGCCCTCTTGGCTCCTTTTTCCTATGAGCATTTCTTTCAAAAACGTAAACATATATTATAAAATGATTCTGAAAAATTCAGAGAAATTCCTTTTTCTTAAATCATACATTTAATTGGCTATGTGCTTACTAAAAATAAATAGACACAAGGAATATTATTTTGCTAATAACTTTGGGTGATATATATATATATAACATTATAAAAAAGTTCATATAAATTATTTTTTTTTATTTTTAATTATTTTGGGGGAAAATAGTAGCCTAAATTTATTAATAAACTAAAAAATACTGAATATTTAGAAAAATTATATTTACTTTTATTTATAGTTAAAAAAATTAATCATTTCTTTTGAAAATCGCTGTCGTGCTAACAACATAGAATAATAATGGCCAACAATAAAATTTGTTGGCAAACTTAGACAAGCTATTATCACATATGTTATGTTAAACTACAAAACACTGAAATACATGTCTAAAACTAAGTCGTGAGGAGGGTAATATATTTCACAATGCAATATAAGCGTATTGCAATATAAGCGTCAATAATACAATATAAGCGTAAGCTGTCTAGAGTGATTCGCAGAGGGACTCGTTTCATACAAATTGATGGCATACAATTGGACAAATGTTGACCATGAAGGTGACAAGCCATTATGTCACTCCTGACAATGGACATTGACGATTGTAAAAATCATGTGATTAGTACGATGACGTTTGGATTATGTTGGTCCTAAATTGGCATCCCCGTTCTCTTTTCTGAATGTTTAGCTGTTCTAGATAAACTCATAATTGAAATTATGTATCTATAAAAGATTTTTTTAATAAAAATTTACTGTAATGAGCTAGCATAATAATTAATTTCTTTAAATAATTAATTTTTATTACAATTTTTTGGGACAAAAAATCTCAAACTCCAACAAAATAATTTTGCCCATCATAATAAATTGTTGCAATGCTCCTTTTCATATTATTTTTATTTTGCTATTGTCAATAATTTTATAAAGGGTATTTGATGAATTAATTTATGAATGATAATTCTCTGATGATGAATTCTCTTAAAATTAAATATTAAGACGAAAGATTTTAGATTTCGGCTGTAATTCAGCTTTTGTTGCAAAAAATAATTGGGATGTTTATGACACAAAAATGTAGACTGGATGTAACATTTCTAATTTAAATGATGTAACATTTCTAAATGTAACATTTCTAGGATTTAAGAAACATATTAAATTATATAAATTTTAACCAAGAAAAATGCATTAAAAACGCGAAATTCGAAACTTAAAAAATGGCAAGTTTACGATTTTAACATTTCGGATGATAAAATGAAATCATAATAAAATAATCTCTGATTATACTCATTCAAGTCTTCCCATTAATATTTCGTCATTCATAGAAATAAACATATTAATAAGTGTTTATTATTTGTTATGAATTGGTTAAACACTGATATAATTCTAAAAATAAATTGCCGCAAATTATTGTTTTATCAATTTTGCTCAATAAGAAACTTATAAATTCGGAGGGAGAAAAATCGACCTCTTAATTTTATATAATTTAAAATAGTTTTTTTAATACAGATGCACACATACACATACACATATACTCCTGCTGCATACATCATCATGAATTCACAATGAAACATTAATTATATAAAATTTAGTTTTAGAACTTTTTGAATAAAATAAATAAATAATCAGGCAATAAAGAATTAAGCTTGTATCCTAAAAACTGAATTTCATTTATTTCATGATAGACAATGACGCAAGAGTCATTGTCTAAAGTCATTGTTGCACGATATCATTTTAAGACTTTTAGATCTTTTGCTACACCAAAAAAAGAAATTTTCTGTACTATTTATAACAGAATATGCAGCTGTAAGCAGAAATCCGTAGTTGGAATTTCTTATTGTAGTTACTTGCAGTCCTAGAATCTCACGGACTTCCACACAAATTTCTCTACAGGTGTCCAAAAACCAGGAGATAAACAACAAAAGAAACTTTTAAGGTATTGTGGTAAAAAAAAGACCGGAATGCTAAAGCCATAAATTATGATGTTCCCTCTAAAACATGAAACAGTTAGCGACGTTTCACAAAGTTGAACAAGATACAAAAGGTATTTACCAGGACTTTTCAGTAAAAAGGTAGAAAAGACGTTCGGATGTAAAGGGGTGCGTAACCCTACTTAAACAGACAAGCTGGGAGGAATCCGATTGTCAAAAACCAGGAACCATTTAACCCCTTTTGGTTAAATGGTTCCTGTAGAGAGGAGTTCCTTTTGTAGGAGAGCTTGTTTAGATGCTATTTTTGACAAAAATTCACCTCACCAGTTGTTCTGCAATGATTAATGGTGGTTTCATACTCCCCTTATGTTCTATGGGTCTTTATGCTTTGTAGTTTTTTAACAGTCAAATGTTAGAATGGAAAGTTACCTTCAAATTCTTGAAATTCAAAAGTAAATACCTATGTAAGTGTCACCGCCCCTTTTTTTTTTAAAAAAACCCCACAGTTTTACAAGATTCTCGACAGCAATTTTACAAGATTTTTTTTTTTTTGGAGTTTAACCATATTTTTTACAGAAAATAATAAATAAGATATTGTTATACAATTATAATACGCTTAGCCTACCTGAAATCACCACTTATAGACTGCATTCAGATAATTCATTCAATATTTGCAGAAAAAGAAACAAAAAAAGCTCAAAAATCCTTAATAAAGTAGTCGAATATGTTGCCCTTTTTCTTCGTCTCCTAGCACGAGGGATATATCGTAGAGCTCATACTATATGCCTAAAAAGCACAGGGAATTGGCTGATAATATCGATTTAATTTTAATAAGAATCTAAAAAAAATATTAATGTAATTAGTTTCAATTTCAATTAATTTACTTCATTAAATTTATTTATTAGGTAATTATTTATAAATTTCAATGACTGTCTTCAAATTTAATTAAGAAAATGTCACAAATCTTTAATAAAGTAGTCGAATATGTTGTCCCTTTTCTTCGTCTCCTAGCACGAGAGATATATCGTAAGAGCTCATACTATATGCCTAAAAATCACAGGGAATTGGCTGATAATATCGATTTAACTTTAATAAGAATCTAAAAAAAAATATTAATGTAATTAGTTTCAATTTCAATTAATTTACTTCATTAAATATTATTTATTAGGTAATTATTTATAAATTTCAATTACTGTCTTCAAATTTAATTAAGAAAATGTCACAAATCTTTAATAAAGTAGTCGAATATGTTGTCCCTTTTCTTCGTCTCCTAGCACGAGAGATATATCGTAGAGCTCATACTATATGCCTAAAAAGCACAGGGAATTGGCTGATAATATCGATTTAACTTTAATAAGAATCTAAAAAAATATTAATGTAATTAGTTTCAATTTCAATTAATTTACTTCATTAAATTTATTTATTAGGTAATTATTTATAAATTTCAATGACTGTCTTCAAATTTAATTAAGAAATGTCACAAATCTTAATAAAGTAGTCGAATATGTTGTCCCTTTTCTTCGTCTCCTAGCACGAGAGATATATCGTAGAGCTCATACTATATGCCTAAAAAGCACAGGGAATTGGCTGATAATATCGATTTAACTTTAATAAGAATCTAAAAAAATATTAATGTAATTAGTTTCAATTTCAATTAATTTACTTCATTAAATTTATTTATTAGGTAATTATTTATAAATTTCAATGACTGTCTTCAAATTTAATTAAGAAAATGTCACAAATCCTTAATAAAGTAGTCGAATATGTTGTCCTTTTCTTCGTCTCCTAGCACGAGAGATATATCGTAGAGCTCATACTATATGCCTAAAAGCACAGGGAATTGGCTGATAATATCGATTTAACTTTAATAAGAATCTAAAAAAAAATATTAATGTAATTAGTTTCAATTTCAATTAATTTACTTCATTAAATTTATTTATTAGGTAATTATTTATAAATTTCAATGACTGTCTTCAAATTTAATTAAGAAAATGTCACAAATCATAATAAAGTAGTCGAATATGTTGTCCCTTTTCTTCGTCTCCTAGCACGAGAGATATATCGTAGAGCTCATACTATATGCCTAAAAGCACAAGGAATTGGCTGATAATATCGATTTAACTTTAATAAGAATCTAAAAAAAATATTAATGTAATTAGTTTCAATTTCAATTAATTTACTTCATTAAATTTATTTATTAGGTAATTATTTATAAATTTCAATGACTGTCTTCAAATTTAATTAAGAAAATGTCACAAATCCTTAATAAAGTAGTCGAATATGTTGTCCCTTTTCTTCGTCTCCTAGCACGAGAGATATATCGTAGAGCTCATACTATATGCCTAAAAGCACAGGGAATTGGCTGATAATATCGATTTAACTTTAATAAGAATCTAAAAAAAAAAATATTAATGTAATTAGTTTCAATTTCAATTAATTTACTTCATTAAATTTATTTATTAGGTAATTATTTATAAATTTCAATGACTGTCTTCAAATTTAATTAAGAAAATGTCACAAATCCTTAATAAAGTAGTCGAATATGTTGTCCCTTTTCTTCGTCTCCTAGCACGAGAGATATATCGTAGAGCTCATACTATATGCCTAAAAAGCACAGGGAATTGGCTGATAATATCGATTTAACTTTAATAAGAATCTAAAAAAAAAAAAATATTAATGTAATTAGTTTCAATTTCAATTAATTTACTTCATTAAATTTATTTATTAGGTAATTATTTATAAATTTCAATGACTGTCTTCAAATTTAATTAAGAAAATGTCACAAATCCTTAATAAAGTAGTCGAATATGTTGTCCCTTTTCTTCGTCTCTAGCACGAGAGATATATCGTAGAGCTCATACTATATGCCTAAAAGCACAGGGAATTGGCTGATAATATCGATTTAACTTTAATAAGAATCTAAAAAATATTAATGTAATTAGTTTCAATTTCAATTAATTTACTTCATTAAATTTATTTATTAGGTAATTATTTATAAATTTCAATGACTGTCTTCAAATTTAATTAAGAAAATGTCACAAATCCTTAATAAAGTAGTCGAATATGTTGTCCCTTTTCTTCGTCTCTAGCACGAGAGATATATCGTAGAGCTCATACTATATGCCTAAAAAGCACAGGGAATTGGCTGATAATATCGATTTAACTTTAATAAGAATCTAAAAAAATATTAATGTAATTAGTTTCAATTTCAATTAATTTACTTCATTAAATTTATTTATTAGGTAATTATTTATAAATTTCAATGACTGTCTTCAAATTTAATTAAGAAAATGTCACAAATCCTTAATAAAGTAGTAGTCGAATATGTTGTCCCTTTTCTTCGTCTCTAGCACGAGAGATATATCGTAGAGCTCATACTATATATGCCTAAAAAGCACAAGGAATTGGCTGATAATATCGATTTAACTTTTAATAAGAATCTAAAAAAAAAAAAATATTAATGTAATTAGTTTCAATTTCAATTAATTTACTTCATTAAATTTATTTATTAGGTAATTATTTATAAATTTCAATGACTGTCTTCAAATTTAATTAAGAAAATGTCACAAATCCTTAATAAAGTAGTCGAATATGTTGTCCCTTTTCTTCGTCTCCTAGCACGAGAGATATATCGTAGAGCTCATACTATATGCCTAAAAAAAGCACAGGGAATTGGCTGATAATATCGATTTAACTTTAATAAGAATCTAAAAAATATTAATGTAATTAGTTTCAATTTCAATTAATTTACTTCATTAAATTTATTTATTAGGTAATTATTTATAAATTTCAATGACTGTCTTCAAATTTAATTAAGAAAATGTCACAAATCCTTAATAAAGTAGTCGAATATGTTGTCCCTTTTCTTCGTCTCCTAGCACGAGAGATATATCGTAGAGCTCATACCATATGCCTAAAAAGCACAGGGAATTGGCTGATAATATCGATTTAACTTTAATAAGAATCTAAAAAAAATATTAATGTAATTAGTTTCAATTTCAATTAATTTACTTCATTAAATTTATTTATTAGGTAATTATTTATAAATTTCAATGACTGTCTTCAAATTTAATTAAGAAAATGTCACAAATCCTTAATAAAGTAGTCGATTATGTTGTCATTTTTCTTTGTCTTCTAACACGAGGGATACATCGAAGAGCTAATATGCCTAAAAAGCACAGGGAATTAGCTGGGAATATCTATTTAAGTTTAATATTATATTCAATTTTAATTAACTTTCCTCATTAAATTGAGTTATTATGTAATTATTTATATATTTCAAATGACTATCTTCAAATTTAATCAAGAAATGTCAGAAATTCTTAATAAAGTCATCCATTATGTTGCACATTTTCTTCGTCTCCTAGCACGAGTTATATCGAAGAGCTAATAAAATATAATTTGGGGAAAAATTTGTTTTGCTGAGAAGCTAAATTTTTTTGTGAAAGATTTTACTGCTGAAATAAAATTTTTTTTTTTTTTTAATAACTAAAATAATTTTATGCTACTTATAATTCTTTTGCTTCTTATGCTTGCTATATTGCTATGCTTCTTATAATTCTATAAATCTTAGAATTTCATAGACAAATTAAATTAATTAAATTTGAAAGAGAAAATTTGTCATTCAAAGTATTTTATTGTTGGTAATTGCTTTACTTCAACGCCATTTTTGTTTTTCTTTGAACTTATTTAGCTTTCTTTCTTTATAATACTGGTGGAAGCAGGTTTATTTATATCAATTAAATGGTATCTATAAAGAGACATTAATTAGATGCCATTGTTGAGTTATTTTGTTTAATCTTCAGTACGTGCACTCAATTTATGACACTAACTAACACCCCACATGAGATCGATTCGACCACAACTTTTACTCTCTCATGAACATATCAACTCGTTTATCTTTAACAAAAAATTACTCTTAATATTTAAATGTTTTTTTTTTTTTTATAGAGACAAACATTAGTTTTATTTAAATAGCAATTTCAATGTGGAAAATAATTTTTTACTTTACCTTTAGTTTTTAAAGTACATTTTTTAAACCCTTTTCGACCCATTTAATCACACTTTATATGTAAACTAAATGCTGTTTTCTTGTTAAAAAGTTTTTGAAATTATAAAAAACCTGCATTTTATATTTACATTTGAAAATTTTGAGATAATAAAACATGAAAATTAACTATTCAATACGAAATTAGAACAAAATTCCGATTTAGTCTCTTCAAACATTCATACATTATGTTATATTTGTCACTTTTTCAGTTATAAAAAATATTCATCAGTACGTTCTTCTGAAAAACCTTTGCATATGATAAGCTAATGCCATTACTACAGAATCATATTTTCCACAAACAGGTCATATCTTTCTACCTGAGTTCTTGACCATTTTTACATATAACATGGACAACTGATTTCTTAAAAGCTTTACTTTTTTTGTATATTTAATAGCTTCTTTACAGTTGTTTTTACACAAGGTGGAATACATTTATTCTTTGGTGATTCCGCAAATGCTCTTTATACATTCAACAACAAATTCTTTCAAATTATTATGTTCAGTTACATTTTTGCTACTTAAAAAGCTCTATAACCAAATGCCATCTGCACCACTCTGCACCAGAGCTTTGTATATGGCCTTGTCATCAGGTAAGTTTAAAAACAATATTGGCAAATTGTTTTTGTAAATTTTGGGGAAGATATTATTTTTACATTCTGTTCTATTTTTTCCCAAATCATTATTATATTCTTTCAGCGCTTAAATCTGAATCTTGAAAATATACTTTTTGTTTTATGTCCACGTTCAAAATTCCATTAGTTTCACAACAATCTGAACTTTTACCTATTTTTTTTCTCTTTCTAATGCGGCTGGCAACACTTAGACAGCTTGGTCGCCTTAAGGCAAAGCGCTGAACAGACGTTACTCACTTTGCATTACCCAGGGCATTACCACTTTGCATTACCCTTTGCATTACCCATCCACCATATTTAAACCAACTGGTTTTAAATATGGTTACTTTTAGAAAAAGAAAAAGAATATCGGGACTTGAATATTTCTTAAAATCTATGAAAAAAGAAAATTTTTAATTTTCTTAATTTGTATTAAGAAAATAAAAATTGATGTTATTTAAAATTGCAAAAATTATAATAATTATAATAAATAAATTAATATTAATATTTATAATAATATTAATATTTTACTATATTTATATAAATAATATTAAAATTTCAGAAAATTTTATATTTTTATTAATTTATATTTTGTTAATTTTTTTTAATACCACCAAATGGCTTTAATTATATTCACTTTTCTGATTTTCAGTTAGTTTTAAATCATAAATATTTGGGTACATTAATTTTATTTCTAATGCAGCTGGCAAACACTTAGACAGCTTGGTCTTGATGCCTTAAGGCAGCGCTGCACAGACGTTACTCACTTTGCATTACCCAGGGGGCGTGTGTAACTTGAAGATAAGCCACGGACGCGGAGTAACAATGCCCCCGCAACGCTCTATGATCCTTTAGACCGACCTACGGTTTAAAGTGGATTCCGAACCACTACAAACATCCATGGCACCGCCGGGACTCGAACCCGAAACCTGTGGTACCGAGTGCCAGAATGCTAGCCACTTGGCCATTCAGACACACTTTTACCTAATTTACTATGTTAAATTTCTTTAAAACATCAGCACACGCAGAGGGTCGGAAAGTCTCTAACCCCCAGTCAGAATGGAACTTTCCCTTTGTGTGTGTGGTTTTCCTTCCAAGTCATCACACAAGGAGGTACAATAATAAGTGTTGCTTACAAATATGGTGGAAAAGCAAATTTTTCAAAAATCTCAGCGAAAGAAAAGGAGTGAGGTCTTTTTGACCCCATCAAATGAAAAAAATAGAAATATTCAACGGGTTTTTTTTTTTTTTTTTTTTTTTTTTATTTTTTTTTTATTTCATTAAATGCTAATTTGAGACCTTTTTTTTATCCTAATGAAATAAAAAAAAAAAAAGTTAATGTCAAGAAAAATATTGTTTAATCTAAAGAATATTTAGGTTTAAATGAACATTGATTTAAGTTTTAAATAAAAATTGATTTACGTTTTAAATGAAAATTGATTTAAGTTTTAAATAAAAATTGATTTAACTTTTAAAATGAAAATTGATTTAAGTTTTTAAATAAAAATTGATTTAACTTTTAAATGAAAATTGATTTAAGTTTTAAATGAAATTTAATTACAATAAAAGCTACAAATAATGTCTTATGAAACATGTAAATTCTGGTTGGTTAAGAAAATGTTACCAATTGCTTTTTCAAATGTAATGCTCTTCACTTACGCAGCGTCAATATGTTTACTTATACGCCCGCTTAGGCTAAAACAGCACCGTTATTTATTGGAGGTGACGATAACCACGAATAGTATCTGTGTTTGCAAATGAGGTAATCTCAACCGATATTCCGCTGTCCATACTCCTCAGTTTGAGTAATAAGATCCGTTACGGTTCCCGCTGCCTAGATTTCGAACTTGACCGGTGGCCAGAATCGTTCATTAACGTCAAGGACCCGTGCGAGCCTTTATTAACTAATGGCGGTACATTAACAATTAACTCCATTTGAACTCTTGAGACAACCGGAGACAGTTGCCATGGTTACCGATCCCATCCCGTTGCTTGGCAACCGTCAGGAAGTCATACAAACTGTGAGAGTTTCCAGCTATTATTGGCTGCCAAGCTGCAGATTGATTTCAGAAAGGGAAAAACTGGGATTTGGAGATGTAATGAATTCGGATAGGTCTCTCTTTTTTTTAATGCAAGCCATTAATTATTTTAGACCTGTGACCGGTTTTTTTTTTATTATTATTTTTTCTCTTTCTCTATCTTTCTCTTTCTCTCTTTTTAATATTTCAGTGAGTCTTGTTCAGTATAATGAGGTATATAATTTTTTTCTCCATCTAAACTCTTATCATCACTTTTGATCCTTTTTTGATTGGAAGCTAAGTTGGTGTAATGGAATGACTACATACGGAATTCTCTTGTTACATTGCTACGCAACGACAATGCACTGTGATTTATGTATTATTTCTCTCAGAAAAGTTTGTTTCTAAAATTAAAACTTTTTTTTTTTTTTTTTTCAGAAGGTGGCCTTGAAATAAGTTTTTAAACATTTTGTTAAAAATATTAATTTTTCTATGTCTTGTTCAAAATGTTCCCTTTTAAGTCTTTTTTTAAATATGACAAAGTTTTTTTTTTAAATTTTTTTTTTGGGGGGGGTTATTGATTGAGTCTTGGCTGAATCTTTTTATTGAGTCTTTATTAAATATGACTTTCTATTAAATAAATATTTAATTCTTATATAAGAAGTGAATAAATAAATAAACATTTAGCAGAAAGTAAAACTTCATACATATAAATTTATAATAATAATAATAAAAAAAAAAACAATTTGCTTTATTTACTTCTTCAAATGTCCTGTGTTTTTAAAAATATAGAGGTTATATTTGTAGTTATTTATTTTATTACCGATTTTAATAAATATGAGGAAAAAGGAAATTATTTTTATATAAGAATTGTTGTTGTTGTCGTGTCCCTCATGGAAGGAGGAAGAGGGGTGCAGCTTCTGTTCTGTTGGAGCACCCGTAGGTAGAAGTGACTTATTCTCCCTGACGCTCTTACAGTCATAGGAGACTGAGACTTACGGCTTAAAGTGGATTCCGAACCACTGCAAACATCCACGGCAACGCCGGGACTCGAACCGAAACCTGTGGCACCGAGCGCCAGACACTCGGCCATTCAGGCCCCTTATATAAGAATTCTGGACCTAAAATTACAGAATATTTTTTTTAGTTAATCAGAATCAATTTATTGGCTAGTCTGGGAATCTTAATTGAATTACTCCACTAGATTTACAACCTTGAACTTCCCAAGCATGCTATTAATCTTTAGAACAAATGAGGATTCAATCTTAACACTTTGATTACCGGTCAAATGAGAATGTGTTGATAATTATTGCCCAGTTGTAGAATGAGTTTTTTCCTACAAGGCGACTTGCTTTATAAAACGAATATGATCGCTAAGTGGTAATAAAACATGATTATGTGCATTACTGATTACTAAGTGATATATAAGTTTTTCTTGATAGAATATTTTGACTACGCGCCAGCACTTGATCGGCACTATAGATAAAATTATTTCTTAAAGGCCACATTAGGCGCTGGAGCGGGAGGCGTACAAATGAAACAAAAAAATGAAAATTCGTAATTGACAAAATGTTTAATGTAAATGAGTTATTATAAGTTTAATAATATAATTCGAAATTATATCTACACCTTGGGGAGAAATGATTTCTTCATCGCTATCATTACTAACATCAAAGTTCACCCGATAAATTTGCAATTTCATATGGTTTGGTTTGTCGCTCTACGATCATTTTGTGCAAGCGAGGTTTAAACATATTGAGACCTACAGTTTAACGTGGATTCCGAATCTCACAAACATCCATGCCACCGCCAGGATTCGGACCTGCGCTCTGGCGCTCGGTACCTGAAGCGGCGGTGTGGATGTACGAATCCACTTTAAAAGGCCGTTATAATAAAGAGCTGTTACCCGCGTCCGGGGTCACTACACGCGCCCCCTGGGTCCTCTGGCTTTTCATCTGTTAGAATCTTATAATTATTATTATTATTTTTTTTTACTAGGGAGGGGAGGTGTTAAGACGCTGCAGAACTATCTCCTTTAAAACTTATATTATAGGATTTTTTTAAATAACTAATCTATAAAATTGAAACCCCAATACCTGTACAACTAGCTTCTGACCTTTACTCCACGCCAATACAGCAAACATACCTGACATACACTCAAGAGCCAAAATTATGATATACACCTGACAATAACGAGTTGGCCCACCTTTGGCGCTCAACACAGCTTCAACCCGCCTTGGCATGGATTAATACCACCACTTAATGCCTGTTAAATACCACTTCCACCTGATCACGTGCCTTCCACGTCATCCAGGCGAGTTCATTGCAAAATGTAGGGGTGGTCATAATGTTTTGGCTCTTCAGTGTATAGTGCCGATGGAAGCGAAGAATAAACGTTGCGGCCCAGCTCCTCCCGCGCGAATGCGTGACTGGCTACTAAGACCTGTATCCACACCACTCGCTGTCACGTAATTTTTTTTTTAGCGTTGATGTCACATCACACTGACTGACTCTTTAAGATTCTTTAAGATAGACTTGGCCTAGATGTTTGCTGTTTACCAAATGAGATAAGAAATAACAAATTTCTAATTTTCTCACCGCAATTTGGAGTCATATAAACGTTAATACCTTTCTTCCCTTTTTCTTGAGTTCAACAGAAGAACTTTCTGGCATACATATTTATTGCGTTCTCTCCACCGTTTCTGGCGGGGACTTAATATTCGGCTTTCATTTTAACGAATTTCAAAAATCTGAAAACCTATATTTCCACCAAACAGACCACTCCAGTTCTGGTTGCTATGAATTAATTAGTATATACTTTTTTTAATTTAGTGTCCAAAAAGTAAGACCACTTTTCAATTTAAAGTTCCCGGGGCTTGTGGAATTTCAATTTTCTTTTCTTTTTAGGTTGCTGGCACTGTCAAAGGTCTGTCACTGTCAAAGTCTGTTTTTTAGGTTGCTGGCATCTGTGTGAAATTCGACGTCAAAATATTCATTAGTTACGCTTGACTTTGTGAGACGCTAAAACTGATTCCGGCAATTTTTGAAATGTCTGAATTAATTGACCAAAGAACTAAAATATTTCACCGCGCGCTTCGAAGGCCATCCCTGCCGATCACTTTTTAGCATGCATTGACGATTGGAGAAAAAGTTGGCATAATTGCATTGTGTCCGGGGTGATGAAATAAATTTGCAAGAATAAATCAATAGTTTTTGAAAAAAAATAATAATAATTGGTCTAATTTTTGGCACAACAGAAAACATTCTTTTAAAAACATATCCAAATCTATTTATTTCTTATCATTAATAATATTATCATCAAGATTCGTATTGCAAAAGTTAGCACTTTAGTAAAGTCGTTACGACTTAAGAATACTGTAAGCATGGAATTACTTACTTTGTGCAGCCAGAACTTCATGAAGAGTTGAAAGGAAATACATGGGAGTTTTCAGGAATGAGGAAAGAATGGGGGTTAAAAAAAATGACGCTTTTGAGGGACAAAATGGAATTGACCGATCCTTTTGAAATTCCAACATCAGCAACAAGGTCTCTAATTGTAAATCGACGGTTTGCAAGCACCAAATCTTTAATTTTTTGGACCAGTGAACTTCGTCGGTTGAGTTGAATGGTCTACTAGAGGGCTCTTCGTCTTCAACGCGTTCTCTGCCTCCTTTGAACTGTTTATACAACTTTTAACATTGATTTCCGATATAGGAATGCTCACCGAATGCCGTCTGCAACATTCTATACGTTTCCGCAAACAAAATTGAATGCAAAGTTCTTTTGCTCGATTAATTCAGACATGATTTTCAAACATCACAGGAATCAGTTTTAGCGTCTCACAAAGTCAAGCGTAACTCAAACACTAATGAATATTTCTGTCGTCAAATTTCACACAGATGTCAAGGACAGTGCCAGGAATCTAAAAAAAGAAAAAAATTGAAATTCCTTAAGACCCGGGAATGTTAAATTAAAAATGGGTCTTACTTTTTGACACAGTTGTAAACATCCTTTTTAAAAACATATCCAAATATATTTATTTTTTATCATTGTATCGTAAGCGTCGTTTGGAATTACAAAGTCATTACGACTTAAGAACCAGAACTTTGTGCAACCAGAACTTCATGAAGAGATGAAAGGAAATACATGGGAGTTTTCAGGAAAAGAGGAAAGAATGGGGGTTAAAAATAAATGTGCCCTCGACTGGCGATCGGAAGATAGAGGGGGCATTTGAAGAGGGACTGCATCAACGCAGGAGCGACGAGTGAAGAGCGGTCTCTTCTCTTCTGCCTCTTTCACATTTACTCGCTATTCATTTTGCAGGGAAAGTAAGAGCTCCGCTGCTTGTCAAAACAATATCGAAAATCAATGGCCTGACCTCCCGTTCATTTCCACCCTCACATGAAGGATTTTTTTTTTTTTTTTTTTACCTCTGCTGTTTTAAATCTGAAAATTTTATAGAATTTTTCTTTCTTTCAACTTTAGCTCACTTTTTTTAATTTTAATATTCGATGTAATTTTGAAGTTTTTGCACCGGATTTTTTTTTTTTTTTTTAAATTTAAATTTATATAGAATGTTTTATTTAGACGAATTTTGTAAATATTATGATGATTGTTATTTTGTACCCTTTTCATGAAAAAAAACAAGGGTAATATATATTACCTGTATTTATTCTACTATGTCCAAAAAGTAAGACCAATTTTCAATTTAAATTTCTCGGGCATACGGAATTTAATTTTTTTTTTTCGTTTTTAGGTTGCTGGCACTGTCCTTGACATCTGTGTGAAATTTGACGTCAAAATATTCATTAGTGTATGAGTTACGCTTGGCTTTGTGAGACGCTAAAACTGATTCCGGCGATTTTTGAAATGTCTGAATTAATTGAGCAAAGAACTTGCATTCAATTTTGTTTGCGGAAACATATAGAATGTTGCAGAAGACATTCGGTGAGCCTTCCTTTATCGCAGGGGTCTCCAAACTACGGTCCGCGGGCCAAAGTCCCGCCCGCCGTCATCAATAGCCCGCGATCAGCGAATAGCTATTGTATAGCTGTAATAAGTTGGATCCAAAAAAAAAAAAAAATACAGAATGATAATAACTCGGTTTTATTTACTTGCTAGGTAAAGCTTAATGACAAGCATAATACGCGGAAAATTTAACTTAAGCATAACAACTAACTGGAAATTATAGATAATGGCTGAAAAATTAAAATGGTTTTGGCCCTTGGTACTTACTGGAGTAAACAGTATGGCCCTAAGGCTGGAAAATTTGGAGACCCTGTTCTATCGGAAAAAAATGTTCAGAAGTGGTATAAACAGTTCAAAGAAGGCAGAGAATACTGAGCAAAATTTCCATGTTGTGGGGAGTAGAAAAGAGTTAATGCATCTAATGGCATAAAACCAGTGAACAATGTGCAACTTTGAGATAACTCGGTATTGTTATATGTACCAGTTCCTCCAAGAAGATGCTATTCGAAACATGACAACTGCAGCGAGCTTCTATTGTCCGATTAATGTTGATAATCATTTATTATTGTAGATTTAATATTGTAAGTTGGACTTGCAGAATATGATAAAATATTGAATATACCAGAACAGGCCATTAAAAGCAGCATGTTCCATAAAGGAAAGTATACAATATTCGTCTAATTGATAACTCTGCGAGAAAATTCTTCAAGTAACGAATCAAATTGGATGTTAATATTTTTTCCTTCTTATATTCTTTATATAAGGAAAAGAAAGATAAGATTAAAAATTATAGGAAAAAAAGCCAGAAAATTCTCACCCGGTAGTCCGACTAACGAGGAAAGATGTTGAACATCCTAAACGCCATCGAATCTCCTCGTGTTTTAAAACAGTGCCTACAACAAAGAGGCTAGTGAATTGAACCTCAGCCCTAATGCTCACCGTGTCGAAGTTTCTAATTTGCCTGACTTAAAGCGGACGTTGCCGCTGAGCCACAAGTCAGGTAAATTAGAAACTTTGTGTTGTTTTTAAAACAAAATATCTAATTTAAGTAAATTCAATTTATTAAGAATTATTTTCACAGAGTTAGCGATATAATAAAATACAGTGTGTTTTTGTGTATTTTTATTTACATCGGATATTTCATAAAATAAAAATATTGTTATGGTTCTAAATAAATTTCTTCATGATTGGTAAGAATTATTTTATTTATTTATTTTGCAACGAATAACACAGTAATGATAGAGTCCTGAATTAACTATATTAAATTGTTTTAATGATAAAGAAAGCATAAATTTGGATAGACATTTAAATTTCAAACATTAAACAATAATACATTTATTTATTCTCCTGTAGAAGAATGGGTTTGACAATAAATTTTCCATGATAGATCAAATAAAATTATATTACTATATTTTTAGAAAAAAATACATTTTTACAAATTTTTTTAATTAATTAATTTTTTTCAAACGTTTCAATAATTTTTTTATTGTAGAGTCCATGTGAAATATATTTATTTATTACTTTATATCTAATTATTTCTTCAGATAAGTTAAAATGAGGAATCTTTTTAACGCTGATCAAAAGAGAATAGTAACAATCTTGACATTTCCTTTAGTCTAATAAATTAAAAAAATATTTCTGATTTTTATCTGTTATTTATTACTTCGTTTTTAAGACTTCATTATTTTATTTAATTAACTGTATGCCTTTTAGCGGAAATTAAGAAACTCAGTCCCTATAATTTTTAAAAAATGATCTTTTGAGACTGATCAAAATTAATGATAAAATTTCCGACTTTATCCTCTTCGCATCGATACTATTTTAATTTAATTTTTTTAACTGAAAAGCACACGGAAAACTTCCATATTTTAATTTTTTTTTTTCTAATCAATTTCATTCCATTATTTTATTCGATTTTTTTTTAAGTCTAATTCATCTTCATCATTTTTTTAAAATCTAAAACAATATTAACTCACTACACAAGGAAAAAATTATTACATTCAATACTTGTTTTCACCATACGAACATTAATTTAAATGATTCAATTTTATAAAAGCTTATTGTATTTACAACTTGCAGAAATTTGAAATAGGAGAGATGACAGATTCGTCTCTTAAGTAATTATTTTTTCCGACATATATAAATATAAATAAATAAATATATATATATATATATATATAGGGTGCGCAGAAGATTACCACCCGTCAATAACACCTGGTAACACTTTTAGTGGCTAAAAGATCTTCAACTTGGCATTATTGTTAGATTAATGAACCACTTCAGCATGTTTTGTTGTATTATTATTGATTATTTTTTTTTTGCGTTGTTCTTTTTTTGCTGTAAATGTTCTAATCTGCCATTGGAAAAAAAAAGTGTAAATATAATATATATATATATATATATATCACAAAGCACTACTTAAAATCTTCTAATCCGTTATGCATTTTACCCATAAAATTTAGAATATAATGTAAGAACAAAACTCATAATAATAATTTTAAAAATTAAAAAAAAACAAAACTATAGAATTCCAAATTATTTTTTTTTCTTTGAAGTTAAATTGTCCTTGCTTTCACCAGGCGAATTTAATTATTTAATTACGTGATTATTAGCTCATGAAAGAAATTAAAAATATTATGCATGAAAAAGGTCATGAAAGAATTTTAAATAAACTAATAAGAATAGTTACTTGAAAGAAGTTTCAAAAAAAAAAAATAATTGAAAATATCATGAGTATCATCTCCATATTTCTCATGAGTAATAAAAACATTGGTTATTTTTTCAACCATTGCATTTTTACATTTAATTCTTGAAAATTAAATTATAAATTAAACATTTAAACATGAATCCATTTAAACATTAATTATAAATAACAAATGCAGTAGTGGCTTTCAAACGTTTTATCACTTAACAAGACAAAATTTATTATTATTTTTTATTTTATTTTATTTTTAGTTTTTATTTATTTAGTTTTTTATGTTTATTTAATTATTTTACTAAATAAAACTAAATATTTTTTTTTATATTTTTTTATTTTATTTAGTTTTTATACTACGATTTCATCTGATAATGCAGAAAAGTTATTATCAAATTGGATGTAGTCGAATTCTAATCAATGGTAACTTGAGGTGTGAGGTTCGAATTCGTTGGCTAATTTATTAACTAATTACACTAATTTGTTATTATTGATTATAATTAGTTAACCCAAAATTATTCCAGAAAGGCAATGTTTTTCACTCATCACACTTCGGTGAGCTTCATTTTCACTTCATCACACGTAAATGGAGTACAAAGCCCACCGATATAAAAAAAAAAAAAAAAAAAAAAAAAAAAAATCGAATAAACAGGGTGTTCAAAACGAAATCTATATATTAAATACTTATTGGGTTAAATACCATACGAATGCCTCTTAAACTATGTCCATAATTGCCACAAAATTATTTTAAGCCGATTTATTGCAATATTTAATATTAAATTTATTATATTTTATTGTGTAAATTTTTTTCCATTCTTCCACATTTTTCTTTTCTAACGACAGAATAAACTGATACAAATTTATTTTCTGCTTATAGATAACATGCTACACACCCATCTCTTCTCGCCTCGTTGGAGATTAATCACCGTAGTTTCAGAATCACTATGGTATATTATTATATTTTTTTTGTTTGCTTATTTTTTTTATTTTTTTACCTTGATAAAATTTGATGTCTCATTTATGTATGCTACGAAAAAGAAGTAATTGTAATTATGAAGTAATTGCCCACACCTACAAGTAGTATGTAAAATACCTGGAAAACATTCACCAGATAATTTGATATTCGATATAATTCGAGACTCTTACTTACTTTGTTACAATTGTCATAGACTTTCTTGATTTCTACGTGTGACGGCAATTCACTCTGCAAGAGAATTTTAATTTGAGTTCTTTTATACGCGTTTTGCGGCTGATATCGACAGGTTTGGTTTGGTTTGTCGCTCTACGGTCATCTTGTGCGCACGAGGACTAAACAGACCGGGAACTACAGTTTAACGTAGATTCCGAACCACCAACAAACATCCATGCCACCGCCAGGATATCGAACCTAAAGCCTGGGATACCAAAGACCAGAGCGCTAGCCACTTGGCCACCAGGCCGCTGACATCGATAGGAGATAGGGTGTTAAAAACAATTTATTTTTCCATAATGCATTTCAACAGTTTAATTAACGCATTATATTCATAGTGTTTTAATGAAAAATATTTATTTTTTAATCCCAAAACTAGCGGTTATTTCTACTCAATCAGAATAGGAAGAACTTTGTTTATTTAGATATGACGACCATTTTTGTGCTCAACTCTCAACTGATGATATTATGTTTTATAATCGAAAAGAAATTTGATTTATGCGCAGTAGACCCTCTCCATTCCTGCAGCCCCCAGTAGTCCGCGCACCTATTGGAACACGTGACTTGTCGATGAGTCATTCTTTCTGTTAAAGTTGAACTCTTCCGCATTTTGCACCCTGTGAAAGTTTTTTTTTTTTTTTTTTTTTTTTTTTACCTCCGCTACCTTAATTCTCTTTTTAATATTTGCTTTAATTTCCTTTAAACTACTACTGGGAGTACTATAATGTAAGTACTTCTGAAGAAGTACTCCTCTTCATATAAAGTACTACTTTAAAGTACTCGTAGTACTCCTCAGAAGTACTATAATGTAGTGAATATTTTTTTTATTCATCCTCTACAGTCCGAATGCTCGCTGTAAACCGACAGATGTCCAGTCTTATAGATGTCGTATTAGAGAGAGTCCACTTTATTTTGTCGACAATAATTGCCTCAGAGTAAAACAATGCCATAATTGTTGTATGAAAGTAACTAAACTAATAAATACCAAGTAATAACTTTGTGCTTCTCAGCGCTTGGCCAGAAACCTACCATGCACGTAATAATTTTACAACCGGAATTCTATAAGGAAATATATTGTTGTTACATCACATTAAATCATTGCTTTTCCGAAATCATTGTTTTTGTCTCAATTACAAAAAAATTAATTAATAAAATAAAATAAATACCTTATTGTTGCATCATCTACGAGGAAATAGGGTAGACTTACGTCATCTACGATTATGATGCTATTGCATCATCTATTCCGTTATCATTTAATGGAAATTAATTTTCAAAATGAGTTTAATAAGTTTTTCGAAAATAGATAGATTTTCAAGTAATTTCCCTCTTAAAAAAATTACGGCAACAATTTTTTAAGGTAACAAATTTAGGCAGCCCGATTTAATAACAAATTAAACAAATTAAAACAATTTTTAAGTACGTCATTTTTTAAGTTATTTTTCATAATTTTTTCAAGTTAATTTCATCTTTTCATTGCTTTGAATCTTCTCATTTATTCGAATCTCAAGTAAAGAAAACAAAACTACTCGGTAACAAAGTAAGAGTCGTACATCGATATGAATGCGAATTTGTTACTTTATTTAAATATGAAATTGCTTTTGGGTGTTCACTGTTTTTGTTCTTTAACACTCCGGCTCTATTACAATTTTATTCAAATAGGTCTAGCCAGACAGTATATTCAACATTAAAGCGAACAGTTGTATTTTCGAATGTTACAATTTATCATATCTTTAAAAGAAATAGAAGAAAGAAAGTGATCTGAAATAAACAAATGATTAATGTTCATAATTGAATGTTTGCAATATTTTTTTTAAAAATTTAAATATAATACTGAAAATAAAAGTTTGTTTTCCTTATTTTATTAAACGCAGGAATTGTTTCTGGTTAAAAAGGTCTGAAAAGTCTGAAAGTTGAAATTAAAAATAAAAAAAAAAAAATATGGAAAAATAAAAATATGTAACATTATTCTTTAAATTACAATATTTACTTTACTGTACGTTTACGTAAAGCAAGTTCTAATTATTTATTATAAAAAAATAAAAAAAAAAAAAAATATCCTTTTTTCCCATATAGGACATGTCAAAGAAATATTCTACATTAAAACTGGCAATTTACTGTGTATTTCCAAGTTTACTACAATACCAAATTTGCGCATTTAAAACAAAGGAAAGAAGGCCATTTGACAATAACATTCAAGAATTAAGAATGATTATTGCGATGTAGCAATAATTTCTGTTGATTAATTTTGTTAGAACGTTAAATACAAATAATATGTATAATTAAACTGGGTTATATAGTCTAATGTATGATTAAATCAAGATCTAGTTATTTAATCTTAGGGTCAAAAATCTTATTTTAAAATCTTATCTCATTTTAAAAAGGCAATCAAAATCTTATTTTAAAAAAGCAGTCCAAAGACAAAACTAATAATTTGAAGAACAAATTATACATAGAATCCTTCAATGCCTCTATCACGAAACTTTCCAAAAATCTTTGCGCTCATAATTTTTTTTACCGATTTCAGAATTACCCAGTTTATGACTGTGCATGACAATTTTAATTCATACTACTTAAACAGATTTGATTTATGTTCATTTAAGCTTTGCAAATTCAACGTTGGTGGAGTGCATAAAAACGATCACATTCTATTCTAAAGGCTCCAGTCTAGAACATCTAGAAAAATTTTTAAGGAAATAACTGTCACTCTAAATAGTCAAATGACCACCAAAATTTACCAGCTTGTTAATAAGAAAGCGTGCTTTTACAGCATTTTGTAAATTTGTAAATTCTTATTTTCATGTTTTTAAATATTTTTTTCTTTTATTTTGATTGTCTTTCGTATTGTTATGTGTTCTTTTAAAGTTACCATTTGACGTTTTTAATATTATGTCACTTATTTTTTTAGTACTGACTTTTATAAGCCAGATGTGATATTTTTACTATCTGAGGATTTCTAGTAAACTTTAACACTCTTCATAGATGTTTTTTTATAAGCAAAAAAAATTAGTTAATTTTTCGTTTTATTACGATTTATTCATTTTATATTAATAGGAATTTAAATAGGAAAACAATGTAGAAAACATTAAAAATGCGCAAAAGGGTCATTGCTATTTGTGACCGCTGAGCATTGTATGCATTATTTTTAATAGTAATTTATAAGTGAAATAATGTCATACATTCCGAGGGATAAATTATTCATTATTATTTCGGGCATTAATTATTAAAACTAAATATATATGATAATCGTTAATATATTATCAAATATTAACGATTTGTTCAAATAATTCACCAACATTGACAGTCGAAATGCAACTTTACTCCATTTTCATATCCCTAACTGTATACAGTAATAGTGCAGCGAAACCATAATTGTATTTTTCTTCTTGAGAGATTCTGTGGTGAATAATTTTAAAAATTTGTGTTCTTTTTATTTATGATAGTAATTATAATTATAAAAAAAGTCCACATATATGGTCAAGGGTGTCAATAAATTAATTAAAAAAAGTTACAAAAAAATCACATTTTTTTTTTTTTTTTTTTTACCATATTGAACATGCTAAAAAAAAGGCATTCCATGTTAAAAACCGGCATTTTACAGCGCATTTCTAAAGTTCAGTGCCTTTTTCTCGCCCATTCGGAAACAAAAGGAAGCACAGCCGATGGCTGATCGGGATGAATGCGAAGTGCTTTCTTTATTTAGATATGAAACTGCTTTTCGTGTTCGCTCTCCCTGTTCATTACTCTCCGTCTCTCCATAACACAACAGCGCTGATGTCAGGAGGGGGAGATGCCCCAAGGTGGGGGCGCTCCTCGAGAAGCCCCTGTCACTGTGATGGATGCGCGCGGGGCGGGCCGCTCCTCTCTTTTCCCCAGGAGAACACGAGTGACCTCTCCTCTGACCACTCCGGCGTTCTACTGTGCGGGGGAGATAAGAATGCGGGACATCTGAGCGGCCCCCACACAGGGACTGGGGGAGAAGGGCATTGTTCTTTTTTGTTTTTTTTTTTAGTACAGCAAGATAGTGTGTAAAGAGTAGTATGATACCTCCAATTATTACGAATCTATTTTTTGTATTTAAATTTCTGAAGAAAAAAAAAAGTTATTATATTTCAATATTTTAGAGTGTATTCAAATTGTTCCGCAATATGAATATTTTCAACTAAGTTATTCACTATGAAACATTTATGCGCTTGACAAATAAAGCAAAGCATAGAATAGAATATTATTAAGTTGTTTAGTTGATATTTTAGTTGGAAATGCTACAACAATAGTGACAATTTATAATTAATGTATAGACCATGCTAAGTTTTATAGTCACACTCAAATGAATTTTCATTAGCCTTAAATGTTAGATCGAGACTGTTTTCAGCACTGCATATCAAACGAGTTCGTTGCAATTTACGTAGAAATCGAAACGCAAACGGTTTACTAGCTTTTCTTGGGAACAGAATTATCAGTCAGCTTCTTGTCGTTTTTATTCACCTAGCAAAGGATTTTCGACCCTCCGAAAGAAGAAAAAAGTTTCACTCTTAAGGAGATATAACGGGATTTGTTTTTCAAACTGCAACGTTTTGTAACAGACTAATATTCGACTAAATGTTTCAAATCTGGACGCAGCAAAAACACTAGAGTGACGTGATAAACAGCACGTTGTTTTCCGAGCTGAGGAAAGTGATGCCAAACCGAACAATTTCCAGGACTGAGATGGTAATGGGCTTGACAAATCTACCAAGATGGCCTTCCACCGGGCTCAAGAAAAGAAAAACAGCCGTCCTTTGAGGTTCTTGAAAATTTGTACCCTTTTCCGGTCTTTGTTCCACCTTATGATTGATAATTGCGATGGCACAATGCTGATGCATAGTAGCTCACATTGGAACTCTCATACATCATTACATAATATACAACAAACATAATATACATAACACACATAATATACATACAACATAGTACATAATATCTACCTGTCTCAGGTCAAATCTGATACTCTAAAACAACAATAACGAAAATATCTAAACGAATTCATCGAAATCGAATGCGCATGCGCGAGAATGATGTCAGATTTGCGTGTCTATTGTATCATGTCATTAAATCCAGCTATAAATTAAACAATCTAAATTAAATAGATATTGAATACTAAATGTGAAAAAAAAAGGAAAGTAAACACAAAATTAATAAGCATATTTAATTTTAAAATATAAAATAATAATATAATAAAACAACAACGACGAAGATATTTAAACGAATTCATTGAGAAAAAACAACGCTAAATATTATGAGTAGTCGAATGCGCGTGCGCGAGAATTATTGCAAATTTGCGTGTCTATTGCCATTTAATTCAGCTATAAATAAAATTATTTATCTAAATCAAATAAATATTGAATACTAAATGTGAAAAAAATAATAAATGAGAATTAAACACAAAACAAATAAGCATATTTAATTTAAAGATAAAATGAATGTAAATAAACAATAAATAAATAAGAATTATCACTACATTTAAAAATTAAGGAATTTTAACGTAGAAGTATTATATGATATGCGACGTCTCGACCTATAATGGCTTCAAGAGGGCTATTTTCAGATTCATGGGAATACTTCAAATTTTATTTACAAACATTAAATATATATATATACGTATATATACAGAACTCTACAAAAATGAAAAATAAGGATATAAATTAGTTACACAAGAGCAGTTCACACCAAGGTCAGAGATTTTCATGTTGAATCTCAAACACCTGGTCTGCTGCAGAACTTAATTATCATACGGCGTGATACACGAAACCACAAGGGGGCTCTTTTCGAAAACGGCCTGTTCTGTCACTTCAGAGAAAGAGAAAAACAACACTCTTTGTCAACTCGTCGCAGAACTCCCCTTTCTTCTCCAAAAACCCCCTTTAAGAACGTCAAGAGAGCTTCCTTCACTTCCCATTGGTTTCAACACTTCCTCAGCCTATGGTCTGTCCCCAAACACGATGCAACAACTCATGGTGTAGTCTATATTCCATCTATAATTGTTTCGACCTGTGAAGGTCGCACAGGCAATCGCTAATTCATAAGGTCTCATTATCCATGACACTGAATATCTGCTATCGTTTTTGAGTGATAAGTTGTTCTCATTAGTACAAAACACTTGCATGTAATATAACTATCCACAACACTGCTTATCTGCTATCAAATTTGAGTGATAAGTTGTTATTATGTATTGTTAAAGAATATACATTCCTTTCTCCAGGAAACAAAATGCAAAAAAACTCTTCCTGTGGAAATAATGCTACACTATCTAAATTATAAAAATTCTGTTAAAAATACAAAAATTATGTTTAATAAAAATTAATTTTTCTCTTTTAAAAATTCATTAATTTAATGACGAGGCTTATACATTTAGTTTCTAGAGTACACTTTATGAAAAATATTTTTCTTTCTTACATTTAATTTTTAATTTTAAATAACTTTACTATTTTTCATTTATTTTAAATTTATCTAAAAATTTTCATTTCTGTTGTAATAAATATTATTTATAACATTTAATTTAAAAATAAATAAATAAATAAAATAAAATAAAAACATGTTACTATTTGAAATACTATTTCAAAGAAATTCATTCATAACTAAATATCATCTGACAAATATAAATTAATAATTTTATCAAATAATAAATATTATTCATTAAATTAAAAAAAAAAAAAAAAATCATGTTCGAAATTTATAAAAAACATGTTTCGATTTTTGAAGCATCAAAAACGCCTTTTTAAAATAAATTTTATTCAATAAAAAAAAAAATATTTTATACCATGTTTAAAAAAAACATGTTTATTGAAAAAAGTTGAAATTAATATTTCATTATTTAAAAAAATTCATTCATAAATAAATAAAATAACAAATTAATATTTTGACCTTTTAAATTTAACTTGACATAAAAACATTATTTGAAAAAAAAACATTTTAACATTCATAAATTGTATAAATAAGAAAAAACATGTTATTTGAAATACTATTTTAAAGAAATTCATTTATAAAAAAATAATCTGACAAAAGAACTTAATATTTTTATAATTTTTTTAAATTTGTAAACTCACATTTTTTTTTTTATTCATAATTATTCAATAAATAAAAAAAAAACCTTTAACTCAAAATTTTTACACAAAAAAAACATGTTCGATTTGAAACACTATTTTAAAGTACTTCATTCATAAATAAATATAATCTGACAATTATAAATTAATATTTTTATCAAATAATTTTTTATATTTTTAAATTTAATTTACTAGTAAAACGCATTTTTTTACTTCTGATCAAAAAAATGCATTATTCACGTTATTTAAAAAAAAAAAGCATTTAAACATAAATAAATTTTTATACACATGCTTAAAAAACATGTTCGATTTGAAACACTATTTTAAAGAAATTTATACATAAATAAATATAATCTAACAAACACAAATTAATATCATTATCAAATAATTTATTTTTAAATTTAATGCATACGTATTTTTTACTTCTGTCATAAATATTATAAAAAAACAAAAAAAAAAAAAACATTTTAACGTACATAAATTGCATACACATGTTTAAAAAAGAGTTCCTTGACAGTTCCCTGGCATTGTTGATCAGAGTATAAAAACTGCACACAGACTCATACATCACGTGTTTGTTGTATTATTAATAGGGCGTGAATAGACAACTTGAGTGACGCGTCACATCTTGGTATTTGTAGTTTTCACCCCCAATTTTCGGAGCAGATGCGGAAAAGTTTTAGCATTTGAATGAGCGTTTTCCGCACCATTTTGGCACCGGCAAACATTTTAGATGGAATCTTTCCAAATGCCCCGCTGCTGCCTTCGGAATCGACTAATTCACCCTCGGGTCCCGCGATCCGAGAAATGCAAAAGAGGAGAAAATAAACTATTAATGCCTTCCTCCTCTCGCTGCCGAAATGTAAACAAGGCAACTTGACAAATGAAAGCTATGTGCAGCGTTTGTTCTCAGACTAGTTTTTTTTTTTCATTTATTTATTTCTTCGCGTGGAAAGTTATATTTGTAAAAAATAAAATGTGTAGGGAGTAGATAAAGTAAATGTTTTAATAGATCGTATAATATATATAAAAAAATATTAAATAAATAATGTATTAAGGAAATAGGCACGTTTGTAAAGACGAATCGACTGTCATTTTTAACTTAAGTTCAGAAATCTTAGCTAATAGTATTTGACAAGATTTATTATTAAAACACTTCAACCAGACTATATACCGTCGTCATACCTATGGTCAATATACCGTATATACCATTTATGACTCTACTATGGGGTCTGATGGGCCAGTGACTCTGTCGCTCGATGCCACAGGTTTCGGGTTCGATCAGGTATCCAGGTTTCAGGATGGTGTTTATAATAGTGTCATAGATGCCATGGATGTTTATAGTGGTTCAGAATTCACTTTAAACAGTAGGTCTTGCTCTAATATTGCTGTAGAGCGTTGGGCGTAGTGTTGACAAACTTCCCTGTAAAAAGAATGCATCTTCTGTCTTGAAATTGTAGGTCCCGGTCTGTTTAGCCTCGTGTGCACAAGATGACCATAGAGCGACAAACCAAACCAAACCCGTCTTGAAATCTGCCAATAGGCAGACAGCCTTGGATGGGGCTGCTGCGCCGATGAGGTTGATTCTACTATATGGCACATGTAATTCAAACATAAAATAATAGGCTTAAACTTTATGTTCATAATATTTTATCAAATTTAAAGGATAATACCAGGAATTCTGCTTGATCAGGAGAGATGGATTTCAGGATATTAAAAGGGTACTTTATCGTATTTTGATATTTTGAACTTTATATCATACAAAAAAAGACGGTACTTACCGTATTAACTTGGCTACAGATTTGGCGGTTTTAAGTGCCGCTACAGATTTGGCGGTTTTTAAGTGGCGCCAATCTAACAGCTACAGATTTGCTGATTTTTGACGCCATTTTTTAGTGCTATGAAAATGCGTATTTGGGATTTGCCAGAAACAGAACAAGATGCAATTTTATTTTTCAGGAGCGAAATATTTTACCAAAAAAAAACGAAAATGTCCCAATTCCCATGACATGAAACTTTATTTTGGTAAACGTAAGTTTTGGAAATGCAATTTCAGTCAGTGTGTTTATCATGTGGGACTTGGGAAAGACAACTGGTTTGGGGAAGCAGAATTCCATTTAAAACCGCCAAATCTGTAGCTGCGGTTGGCGTTCAAAAGATAACTGCGTGCGCGTGCGAACAACAAGATTGCTCTTTGTAGATTGTCTGCAAGATTGCGCAACTGTATCCAAGGTACCGTTAATACGTAAGTACCAAAAAGACATCCAATAATCTAGACCAATTCATGAAAAAGCAACAGCAGATTCTGAAATATTCCTCCAAATTTTCAAAAAAGAACCAGCACATATTATAAAAATTAAATTAGTACCTAAACAATTAATTTAAAAACAATAATTTAATTACCCTTATAATATATGGAACTTTTTGGAGACAGTTTTGACTATATTTGTTTGTTTGGTTTTTGTGGAAAAATATTACATGTAAATAAAGTATTGATTTTTTTTTCTCCCTTATAAATACAAGAAAAAAAAATGTTTAAATAAAATGTAGCACAAATTCTGAAGGAAAAATATTAATTGGAAAAGATTTAATTTTGCTCTTACATGTAGATTTTCCAAGGGATTTTAAATTGCTTATATATTTTTTGTACTCATATATAGAAATTTTAACAAACATTAAATGTTAAACAACTTCATTCCTCGAACAATTACACTGCAAGTATTTATTTCTAAACTGAATATTATTTAACTGATCCTTTTCATCAAGTTTCTTTTATTGATTTATGTTTTTAACAAATCAATTGAATCTCTGCTCTAGTTTGTCAGAAACAAAAAACGCGAAAAGCAAACACGCAGCCAGAAACTGATATATTATACTTTTTTGTGCTTTTACCTTTTAATCTATCTGACGGAGAATGATTACCGAAGTTCAAAAATGAAATATCCCGGCGGTTGTTATCCCTTTCCAAACCCAATTTATCTTTAAAGGAGGAAATTCGTGTTGAAAGCGTTTTGTAGATTACTTGGCCCATGTGTTATATTTTCAATTTATTTTAAAACAATTCTTCTTCTTATTCATTTCGGAACAGAAGGGTACAAACACTGTTTACTACTACAAGAAAAATATTTAATCATTTTAGGAGAAATGGCAAAAGCCATTAAGAATTTTATAACAAATTGCCTTTCATATACTAATTTTTATAAAAGTATTTTATATTTTATAAAAATTTTCTAAGCTTTTTACAAATTTCTGTTGTTTCAGTACAATTTCTGTTGTTTACAAATCGTAATTAATCACAATATTTTATTTATATCCTATTATTTTACATTAACTATTAACTATTATTGGTTTTTCTTCAATTCCTGATTAATAGTTAAGCGATTTGAGCTCTATTTTTCATAATTTTCAAATATTATTTTTGTGCTCCTTTTTAATTTGCAGTGTTAAAAGATAAAAGATATTTTTATAAAAGTATTTTATATTTTTATAAAAAATTTTATATTATTATAAAATTTTTCTTGCTTTTAACAAATTTCTGTTGTTTCTTTAACAAATCATAATTTATCATCAATATTTTATTTATATCCTATTATTTTACACTAGCTCATTAAACTATTATTTAGTTTTTCTTCAATTCCTGAGTGTAGTAGTTAAGAGATTTTAAATTGTATATTTTTTCATAATTTACAAATCTTATTTTTTTGTTCCTTTTTTATTTGCAGTGTTAAGAGATAAAAATATTTTTATAAAAGTATTTTATATATTTATAAAAATTTTATATTCTTTTAAAAATTTCTGTTATATTCTTAACAAATCATAATTTATCTTTTAATCATAATATTTTAGTAATATCTTACTACTTTACGTTAACTACTAACTATTATTAGTTCTTTTTAAATCCTTGATTAGTAGTTAAGCAATTTTGAACTCTTATTTTTTCATAATTTTCAAATCTTGTTTTTGTGCTCCTTTTTATTTGTAGTGTTAAGAGATAAAAGATATTTTTATAAAAGTATTTTATATTTTTATAGAAGTATTTTATATTTTATAAAGTTTTTGCATGCTTTTACAAATTTCTGTTGTGTCTTTAACAAATCATAATTTATCTTTTAATCACAATATTTTAATTATACCTTATTACTTTACACTAACTACTAACTATTATTTCTTTTCTTCAGTTCCTAAATAGTAGTTAAAAGATTTTAAACTGTATTTTTTCATAATTTTCTAATCTAGTTTTTGTGCTCCTTTTTATTTGCAGTGCTAAGAGATAAAATATATTTTTATAAAAGTATTTTATAATTTTATAAAATTTCTGCATGCTTTTTACAAATTTCTGTTCTATCTTTAACAAATTATAATTTATTTTTATCACAATATTTTATTTATATCCTATTATTTTACATTAACTACTAACGATTATTAGTTTTTCTTCAGTTCCTGATTAATAGTTAAGCGATTTTGAACTCTGTTTTTACATAATTATTAAATGTTGTTTTGTGCTCCTTTTTTATTTGCAGTGTTAACAGATAAAAGTTAAAGCTATTCACAGTTTTCGAAATCATGGAGAGAAAAAATTGATTGTTTATTTGATTGTTTTTAAATGAAAACTTGTGTTATTTAGGATTATTATTTAAATTAAATATTAATATTTAGAATAAATAATTAAACATATATGATTATTTGTTCTATTTCCTTTTGAACTTAATAATTAGGAAAGATTTATTCCCCATTGGTATATTGTAAAATGTTGTAATACGTCGTATTTTATCAAATTTTTTCAATACGTCAAAAAAAAATATATATTGTTTATATGATTGTTCTTTAAAAAATGAATTTTAGTTTGTTTTCGTTATTTAGGACGAATATTTAAACTAAATTTTATTATTTGAATAAATAATTAGACTGTATGAGAATTTTTTTTTATTTCATTTTTATAATAATAATTAAAAGGAAATAAATAAAAATTAAAAATTATTTATAAATTTAAAATTATAATAAATTAATAAATAATTAAAATTATTTATGTCCCATTAGTATATTGTGAAATAGCGCATTAAGTATTTGAAAATTAAAAAGTCAATATTTGCTTTTTTTTTTTTCGAAACAAAACAGTATTTCACTTGTACATGAAACTAGAGTATTTTTCTTATATGGTTTTTTTTCTGCATTATGTCATGTTTGCATCATCTAAATAATAATAATTGTATATCTTAATCAGAAAGATATGAAATATGCTATGTTAGACTATAATTGAGTTATAGCTATGAGAAGGAGGAATGATATTAAAGAATATTTATGGTTCTTTTTCTATCGCAGTCCAAATATTCTAAGAAAGTTCTATGTGCTATTCTGAATTAAACAAACAAAGATAAAAGCAAAAAATATATAAAAGTAGTAAAGATAAAAATAACACAAATATGCATTGTAATACAAAAATATCATCATTTATCAAAAAGGCATTACATCAGCAACTTTCAGTTTTGTAAATACATAAAAAAAGGTATGTTTGCAAAAACATTAAAGATTTTTTTTTTTCTTACTGTAAGCTGTAAAAATTTGGCACGAAAATGACGAATAACTTAGAAAACGATTTATTTCTCTTTAATTCATGCAAATCGAGATGCTCAAAATGACATTAAAAAATGATGTCCCTGGTTCAACTAGGGACAAGTAATACTTGCAAGCATGATAGTTGAAAAATGTCACCATTCATAAAAATCTAGTCACATCAGCGACATTTAACTCTCCATTACATGAATATATGAAGAAAATAGTTTAACAACAACTTCTTCATACTTAACAACGAATCTTTTGGCTTCTATTGGCGAATTTTCCAAGGCCTGTCATCATGAATTACTGGTGTCAGACTCAAGATCACATCAGAACGATCATCCAAATAAAGATCTTTTAGTTATTGATGAATTAAAGAATGGGTTACAAAAAGTGTGAAGATATTCAGATAAAAGTGAAATTGATATTCACTGAAAATCTACATGAAAAATATTTTATTAATGTATATTTAATAGAATGTTTATCATTATTTTAATACATAGAATTTTTTTTTTGTAAGCTGTAAAAATTTTTGGCACACGAATGACGAAAAACTCTGAAAACGATTTATTCCTCTTTTACTCATGCAAATCGAGATGCTCAAAATGACATTAAAAAATGATGTCCCTGGTTCAAGTAGGGACAAGTAACACTTGCATGGATCATAGTTGAAAAATGTCACCATTCATAAAAACATAGTCATATTAGCGACATTTAACTCTCCATAACATGAACATATAAAAAATAGTTTAACAACAACTTTTTCATACTTAACAACGACTCTTTTGGCTTCTATTGGCGAATTTTCCAAGGCCTGCCATTTTGAGTTACCTCGCGTCAGAATCAAGATCACACCAGACACATCATCTAAATAAAGAGCTTTTTAGTTATTAATGAATTAAAGACTGAGTTACAAAAAGTGAAACATACATAATTAATTGATATTTTTTACGCCAGACCTAGCATGACTGCCAACAGTCTAAGACGGCAGCCCAATGGAGTTCAGAAACAGATGCAAAATAATTTAAATCTTTTGCAATATTTACAGCTACTACGTCAATTAGTCCAGGACAGTAGTTCAAATGGTTACAACCCATGTCACAATTAGTCAAGCAAAGTGGGCAAGTCGTAGAGTCTGCTAGTCCAAATCTGTGAAGGTGTTTCCCAAAATAATGTCCAGTTATTGTTTTGAAATTGGCTACCCCTACGTGCCTGGGCAAATCACATGGAATGGGATTATCCATTAAGAAACTCCAAGTGTTCCCTCTGAGTGAGTTGGAAATAATATCACAATATCTGGCCTTAAACCTAGCTGTAATTATTCTTTTAATACTATTGTATTAATAGGGGGATCTGGTTGAGGAAGGTTGGATCCGGCCTTAGCAAGGGTATCTGCAAATTCGTTACTCGCAATACCACAGTGACATGGTATCCATTGCATGGTAACATTGCGTCCACCTTGTATCAAAAAATCTATCAAAAGTTGGTAAAAAAGTTAGCATTAGGGAGTGGTGTCAGTCGCCTATTCGTGATGCCCCTGTTTTCGCTGAACGACTGACGTTTGTCGCCCTGTGCAGCCTTTATATTTTTGGTACTTAAGTAATAAGTAATGTTAGCAACGATTTATGGAGTTGCTATTTATATTCTTCAGGATGCTACGAATTATTTAAACTCTCTGTATTTTATTCAGAAAGAAACAGACAACAGAGTTAACGTACAAAAATGTATCCATTCGTAAAAACTAAATAAATACAATAAATAAAAAATATAAACACTACATCAGCAATATGTTAGCTTCAATTAAAAATGCGAATAAAAACATTTTTGAGCTTGATTTCCTCTTGATGAATCATTTTGTTTCTACTTGCTTGCCTTCCAAAAGCTGTTGGAATCAAATTTCATGCTAGA
Source organism: Caerostris extrusa (assembly GCA_021605095.1). Lineage (NCBI taxonomy): Eukaryota > Metazoa > Arthropoda > Arachnida > Araneae > Araneidae > Caerostris > Caerostris extrusa. The sequence continues at coordinate 61,120 of BPLR01007868.1, forward strand.
ATGATCTTCTGTATAAAGAGTTCTAGCTTTTGTAGAATCAAAAGCACAAACGCGGTGAAAAATGTACATTTAATTGCTATCTAGTAAAAAGTTCTTCGGAAAATATTTCTTTTGTATATGTTTATTGAATCTTTTTCACTATTTCTCTGTAATAATATTGAAAGCATTAAAGATTTTTCAAGATAGTAGGAAGTTAAGTTATTTATGATTCTTTAATGCATTAATTTCAAAATATTCAACATACTGTAGAATTATAGTCGTAACGTATAATTTATTAATAGAAACCAACAATAACTAATAATCTGTTTGTTTCTATATGCTTTTATAAATAATCTTTACTTGGTTCTGCATATAATATTCTATTGTTTGGTTATCTATATAAAGTTTTATTTACTGGTTCTATACCTAATATTCTATTGATTATGTATAATCTTCTATTGCTCCTTTCTATAAATAATATTTTGTTGACTGGTTCTATACATAATATTCAGTTGATTGGTTCTATGTATAATCTTCTATTGTTTGGTTCTATATATAGTCTTCTAACGTTTGGTTCTATATATAACTTTTTTTGGTTTCTGAAGAGATGTTAGATGCCGTGACGATAGAAATGTTAATATGCATTTATAAATAATTTTTGTATTAACGTAAAATTGTGTGTTTTATTATGTTATTCTTGTGTTGTAGTGTTATATTTTATGTGTGGCCGTTGGAAGGATGCATCTGATTGCCAACAGCCCTTACCGGATGCGAATCCGATCTGTTCAAAGGGATGACCATTTTGGAAGCAAGCCTTCCCTTTGAACAGATCAGATTCGCATCCGGAAAGATCAAGTGACCATGAAATACACCCTTTTAACATATAACGCCACAAGAACAATATAATAGTTACATACAATTTTAATTTCATACAAAAAATATTTATAAATGCATATTAACACTCCTATCGACACGACATAGAACCAAATTTCCATGGCAGTCTGGGCTTCTAATAAAGGATTTTTGACTCTTGAAGTATTAAATATGGAGTAAATTGTGCATAATCGGAAATCATTGGATTAGCTATTTAAAAAAATATTTTACTTAAATATGTTTAATAAAATTCAATTATTTGCCTCTGTACACATTTTTAAATACGAAACGTAGTTGGAACGAAAGTAACTAGAAATGTTTTATGATTCTGTTACCCAAATAATTCAATTTTAATAAGGTACAGGTGTATCACAGACATATATTACTAACTGAAAGCATATTATCCTTTATTAACACCAGCAAAAATAAAATATTTTCTTTTCTTTTACACGTTTTACCAAAATTCCTGCAATTCAAATTTCTACGGCCAAAAAGTCTTTAAAAAATAAAAAAAAGCTTCGAGACCTTTAAATATTAAAAACCAGTTTGTAAATGACTAATTACTATGAAGTGTGAATAATTAATTATTTTTCTAAAATCTCTGAGAAAAGATTAGCATTTAATTAACACTTGTTAAATAAACTTATATCATTATTTTAATTTAAACCAGTAATAAAAAAAAATAGCAGACAAGTAGTATTATATATGATTTATTATTTTGTTATTCTTTTGATTTATTATTTTGTTATTCTTCCAACTTAAAAAAAATATACTAAAAATTCACGAAACCTTAATTTATCACGAAACTGAGCGGTTGTTAAACAATGTCGCCACACGTAAAAGACTCCAAATCGGTAACATTTAATTCTCCATTACATGCACACATAAAAAAAACATTTTTCAACAACTCTTAGCTTGGCACACAAACGAACCTTTTTTTTCTTGCTTTCATTTGCGTGTTTTCCAAAGAGCTGTCAGAATCCAAGTTTCCACGCCAGAATGGGTCTTCCAGACAAAGAGCTTCTTGCTTCTTGAAGAGTTAGAAACAGAGTTACAAGCGGAGTGAAGTGTGCATAATCGGTTATTATCTCTCGAAAAGCAGAACATCTTTCAGGCTGGAACATCCTCCTCCCCGCTCCCACCTCCCTTCTTCCAGCCGTCACGGTGTGTTCCTGCCGCCTGGAACTCACTCTTCAGTCCACAGCCGAACTCGCAATTAATCAGAACCTGGGGTTGCACTGCCTACAGCATCTATCAGCACACACTCGGCTGCTGCTTAATGAAGGAAGAGAACCTTCTTGGTTGTTATTAAAAGCTGGAAGATGGTAATCGTCTTGTTCGGCTCTTGTGTTCCTGTCCATCCTCTCTGAAGCCTGATATTATGGTGTAGTGTTGATGAGGAATGAAATGTTGATATCTTGATGCTTGAGAATCATAAAAAAAATGGCATAAAATAGGGAAGGAAATCATCAATATAGTTTCATCAAATATATTGAAGGAAATCATCAATATATAGTTTACCCATTCTCTTACTTTTCAGTCCTTGTGCTTATATCCATTCTCTAAATCCGATATTCCGAAAATTATGGTGTAGTGTTCATGAGAAATGAAATGTCAAAGGAAGTGGAAGAAAATCATCATGTAAAAATCATCAATTTAATTCATAAATGAAATTGTATATCAGAAAAGATCATTCAAGTAGATCCCACTCATTCTCTTACTTTTTGGCACTTGAGTTCCTGTCCATTCTCTAAATCAAAAATTTTGGAAAGTTATGCTACAGTATGGATGAGAAATATATTCTTGATATATTGATAGGTGAGAATCGTAAATTTTTTTTTTGCATAAAATGGGGAAGGAATGAAATCAATATAGGTCATTTTATTTCATAAATGGAATTGTATACCCAGAGAAGAACATCCAAGAAGATTCCAATAACATCTTCCATTACAAATCTTTTCCACTCTCTTAATTTTCGTCCTTTTGCTCCCTTCTGTCCATCTCTAAATCCAATAATTTGGAAAATTATGATGCAGTGTTGATGAGAAATATATTGTTGATTTCTTGATGCGTGATAATTACAAAAAATATAATAAAAGGAAAAAAGGAAATCATCAATATAGTTTGTTTCAATTCATAAATGAAATTGTATGTCCAGAGTAGTTAATAACAACTTTCCTGGCAAGTTTTTCTCACACTTTGACTTTCCGACCCTTGTGCTCTTGTTCATTCTACGAAACCAATATTTTGGAAAATTATGGTCTAGTGTTGATGAAAATATATTGTTGATATCTTGATAGTGAAAATTACACACACAAAAAAAAGGCATAAAGGGGGAAAGCAAATCATCAATATAATTTGTTTTTAATTCATAAAGGAAATTGCAAATCTAGATTAGTTAACAACATCTATCATTGCAAGTTTTTCCCATTCTCATACTCTTCGGCCCTTATGCACTTGTTTGTTCTCTGAATCCAATATTTTGGAAAGATATGCTACATTATTGATGAGAAATATATTGTTGATATCTTGGTAAGTGAGAATCATAAAACAATAGTTTGTTTTAATTCATCAATGAAATTATATATTCATGGGTATTAGTTAATAGCATCTTTCATTGCAGGTTTTTCCATTCTCTTACTTTTCGGACTTTGTGTTCCTGTCCATCCTCTCTGAATCCTGATATTCTGGAAAGTTGTGGTGTAGTGTTGATGAGAAATGAAATGTTGATGTCTTCATGTTTGAGTCATTAAAAAATGTCATGAAAATGGGGAAGGAAATCATCAATATAGTATATTTTTAATTCATAAATGAAGTTGTATATCCCGAGAAGATCATCCAAGAAGTCTGGCATCTGGCGTACCGATTACAGAGTACCAATGGGGATAGATCCCTTAACCACCTCGTCTTAATTGATATATATAATTTACGATTTTTAATTGGCTGCATAAGGTTAGTAATATGGTAAAAATAAAGTTTCTAAAAATTAAAAATTTTAACTCTGAAAATAAATAAATAAAAAGTAAGATAAAAAATAAAGCTAAAAATGAAAAGTGAAAAGGAATTTAAATTAAAAAATTCGGTACAATTAGGGACCAGTTGTCGACGCCATAAAAATATCGAATAAGATTAAAAATTGTGAATGATGAACGTGTGAGCCGTAACGATGAATCTGTAAATGAAAGCATTAAGAAACCCCTAGAAAGGTCGATCTCAGAACCAGGGATTCTGGAATTTTATTTTATTTATTTATTTTTTTCATTTTTTTGATAAATTTTGTTTATCCTTTTATTTTATACAAAAAAAAGGTAAAAAAAAAGCTAAAACCTAACTGTGTTCACTAGTCGGCAAAAGAAATAAAGTGCACATCGTAGCTGAATAGCGAATGGAGCTGGATTCGAACCTTCGACCTTGCGATCAGAGATCCGTTTCTTTTACCCCTGCGCAAGTTAAGTTCGTTTTATTTAATGGAAGGCTACAAATTTTTAAGTCAAATGGGCTCTCAGACACACACAATGAGATAATTTGTCTCATTGAACGTTTAAATCCACTCTGTTACCTGAGTTCTCTCATCCAAGAAGATCCCAATAAGATCTTTCATTGCAAGTTTTTAACACTCGGCCCCTGTGCTTCTGTCCATTCTCTGAATCCAATATTTCGAAAGGAAAGCTATGCTACAGCATTGATGAGAAATGAAATACTGTTCCTATCATGATACCCGAGAATGATAAAAAAATTGGTATAAAATGGCAAAGGAAATCTTCAATATAGTTTGTTTTAATTTATAAATGAAATTGTATACCTAAAGCAGTTAATATCATTGCAATTTTTTTCACTCTCTTCTTCGGCTCGATTGGCTATGAATCAATATTTTGGAAAGATATACTACATTATTGATGAGAAATATCTTAATTCGTGAGAATCAAAAAAAAATTGGGATAAAGTGGGAAAGGAAATCATGAATATAGTTTGTTTCAATTCATAAATGTAATTGTATATCCAGAGAAGACCTACAAGAAGATCCCAATAAAATCTTCTATTACAACTTTTTTTTTCACTCTCTTACATTTCACACCTTATGCTCCTGTCCATCCCCTGAATCAATGTTTTGGAAAATTATGGTGCAATCCTGATGGGTTAATATCTTGATGCTAACGTGAAAACATGATAATCATAAGAAATTGGGATAAAATTGAGAAGGAGATCATCAATATAGTTTATTTTAATTTAAAAAATAAAATTGTATACCCAGAACAGTTAATAGCAATGCAAGTTTTTTTTTCCACTTTCTTACTTTTCAAACATTATGTTCCTGTAAATTCTGATTGATTCCGATATTTGGAAAGTTATGCTACTTCACCCACCTCGAAGTGCCTCCTCTCTGCCCTCCACTCCCTACCACCACCAGCCCGAATCGCAAATAACTCGTACGTCTTTCCTACTATGACAGGAATTAGGATACCATAGCCTCTTGCCCACACATCTAGATGCCAGTCAAGTGCTTTTATTTTTCACACGCATGTCTAGGAAAATTTGTTTAAGGCTGTTTTTTGGTTGTTATAATTAGTATCTGTATTCAGAATTGATTATCGATTTATCAAATGTAAGACAATATTATAAATATGTAATGTTTAAATCCACCAAGCATCAATAGGTCTTACGTATCACCATTTGCTAGCTTTAATGATAAAAAAAATTACAGTAGTACCTTGATATACGTCCTTAAATCTTTTCAGATCCTTGATTCATACCAAAGACGTCGATACCAAGGAATTTGGCCCATAAGATATTAAGGGAATAATGATCAATCTTTTCCCATGAAGTATGTTTATGTTATTAGTATATTCATTGGAGCGGTTGTATAAAATAATTTAAGCATTGTTTAGTAAATAATATCTGTGTGAGAGGAAGTACATAAATAGTACACGTAATAAGCTGTGAAGTACACCAATTACCAATTACCACCAGAATTTATCAAATTTAATTGTCCTTTGATTTTATATTTCCTTTTCCTATTTGATTTGGTTAATGATCATCAGATTTGCCATATACTAAAAATCTGACAATAAAACTTTTGCTGAAGAAGTGATGTTCCTCAAGATGTTCCAGAAATATGACGATATCCGTAATAGCATGTACAGACAATGCTACAACGGCTTAGTTATATTTTATTGGAGTTATATTATCAGATTGGCCATAAACAATAAATCTCACACTAAAATTTTCCTAAAGAAGTGATATTCCTCAAGATGTTCCGGAAATGTAACAAATGTCTGTAACACCCTTATACAAACAATGCTATAACAGCTTTGGAGTAGTATTTTTGATATCTATCCATAAAACTTCAGGATGTCTCGGATATGTGACAATGTCCGTAATAGCATTGTATAGACAATGTTATAACGTCTTGGTTATGCTTTATTGGGGTAGTACAACTTTCCAGAATTTTGATAGTCATTCATTTGTGAAAGATTGCTCACAGAAGTCGTATTTCAAACAAATGTCGCAAACCAAATAAAATTTCCGTTGAATCAAGCGTATAACAAAAATTGGACAAGACAGACGTATACCGACGAACCACTGTTCTTCTATTTACCAATTTTTCTAATATAACCTTTCTTTCTTTTTTTTGAATATTTTTGTATTTTATTGCCGGATACTTTCATCTAAGATTATTTGTCATTAGAGCGATTGAGACGCAGCAAATTCAGTGTTACCTAGGGTACACTAGGGAAACCTACTTCACTGCAGACACATTTTACCAACCCAACTGTTTTTTGAGGGGCCCACATCTTTTTTATCCATCCCTTTCAACCCAACGCAAAGATTTCTATTAATCTTCCAAATATTATTCTTCTTTCTATTAATCTTTCTATTAATCCTTTCTATTAATCTTCTTTCTATTAATCTTCAAAGATTTCTATTAATCAACATTTTTTACGAACAATATGAGACGAAAGAAAAATTGTCCTGGCTGAAAATAGAATATTTATTTTAAAAGTAAATACAAAGATATTGTAAAATGATTCCTTAGAATAAGTTTAATCATAAAAAAAATTATGATTTTTTTCTATTAACACTCATAAATCATATGCAGGGAAAACCGATTTTTTCCCCCAATTTATTTTAAACCATGCGATTATAATGTATAATTTTTTTTTTAATAAATCTAATCAAAAACACTTAATTTTTGAATTTTATCTCTGAATTATATGCTCTATATAATAAATCTCTGAATTATATGCTCATAATAAAATATTGTATGCTCATTATAAAAAAAAAATTCTGATTTATATGCTCATTATAAAAAAATTCTGAATTATATATATTATAATAAATCTCTGAATTATATGCTCATAATAAATCTCTATATTGTATGCTCATTATAAAAAATTCTGAATTATATGCTATTATAATAAATCTCTGAATTATATGCTCATAATAAATCTCTATATTGTATGCTCATTATAAAAAATTCTGAATTATATGCTCATTATAATAAATCTCTGAATTATATGTTCATTAAAATTTTTATTCATATTCATTTTATCATTTTCAATCCATACCGTTATCTATAACACAATTTTAGTTATATTATAATCAACTATATCAGACACTTTATAAAGGAACAGAGTAATAACTGTACATCAGTTTATAAAATATTTCAACAGTATTACCTAGTAAGTAAGTATAAGTCATACTAAGTCATGCTATTAAAATAAATTATTATAGCGGATTGAACAATTTCTGCACATTCCCCGCGCTATTTATTATTAATATTGCAGACAAAAAAAAATGAATGAGAGAAGGGGAGGGGAGACATGTAAAACATAAATGTAACAACAAAATTCTCTTTCTCATTGACTTCAATTCCTTACCCTTAAATTAGCGACGACGCTGTCGCCGTTCCTCCATGCCATCGCTGATGAAGCCATCAAACTCCAGTAGCACGATTTTTGACATTTCCTGAGCGTCCCTATTATTACAAACACGAGGGAACCCCACCCACACAGGACTAATTCCAATAATCAAGCGATAATCCCAGAGTTAATCATTTTCTCGAGTCCCGTCAACCGTCATCACGTTGTAGATTAAGACACAAAAAAAAGATACCATCAAAAATATATATAAAAAGCGAGTCTCCGAGTTGGTAAAATTACCTATCGTATTTCCCACACCTCTTCTTGTTCTTAAAAACTCTCTGCTCACACCCTGTTAGCACGTGATTATCAGACGAGAAAAAAAAAAAAATCGAGCTGGTTGGACTTGCCATTTTTTTTTTTTTTTTTTTTTTTTTTTTTGTACTTGCAGAAGCAGCACGGTTCGGTCATTAGAGCCTTTTTGCATTTGCGTGTGGAAAATGTCACCTTTTCTTGAACCTAACTGGTCACGCGCCTTTAGGTTTCTTCCAGAATCAGCGGTGGTGGAACTTATTATAATGACATGGGTACCATCCCACGGGGATATGTCTTGGCCAGTAGCAGCGGAAGGCGGTTTTTCGAGATGCAAAAATTGCTTTTATGATGCCTCTCGGTAGCATCAGATAGCAAAAGCCAGTCAAGGGTGTCGACTCTGCGCGAGACACTGACTTGACTGTTCTTCACCATAATGATCCTTCGAGTTTGTGAGAACAAATCGAACGCAATCAGCAATTTGTTTGGAGGTTTTATATGGAAAAAATTGAAATTTATTGTTGTCCAAAATGATATATTTCGAACAGTTTTAAAGAACAGAAGAATAATGGACGAGTCTTTGAACTAGGACTACAGATTTGTTGCGAGATTAGAAAGAGACTCATAGATAACTATTTTTTGCAATTTTTATTAAAAACAAACAGATTTTAACTAGTACAACTTCTGTAATACAGTGGACTATTACTATGGTAATAATAGCGAATACTGCTCCTGGAAAAGAAACTATAGGAACATACCTTTTCAAATTGATAGTATTGCAAAATAATAGTAAAAATAGTCTGTAACTTTAACTTTAGTCTTTTGGGATAAAAAATCCGAATATCAAATTTATTTCATTGTTACCTGAAATTCGCCTATGTATAAAATTTTGGACATCTATGTAATTAACTTAAAATATCCTAGAAATAATCATTTTTCAACAGAAAAGTCAACACTATATTAGAAATATATAAAACAAATCTTGAACCTTCTTAAATTAATCATAAGAATAGGTCCTGAGTATCTCAAAATTACATGGCAACATACAAACACGAAGATACAAAATGTTAAATTTACCATGGTTTGGTTTGTCGCTCTACGGTCATATTGTGCAAACTTTAGGCTAAACAGACTGGGACCTACAGTGTAACGTTAAATTTACCAAGGAGAACCAAATGTTATAAATGAGATATTTCTAAATTAAGTTAGTTAGGACAATATTCATTCCTTCCACCATACTACAGAACCAAGGGCAACACACAAAAAGTTATATAGCAGAGTTGCAGATAACTTTTCTTATTCAAAAGCCCAAATTTAATATAAAAAAATACCTAAATAAATGTTATCTTATTTACTAGAATAATCTTTAATCCATAAATATTTTTCAAATTTCATGGCTAAAAAGCCATATAACCATATAATTTCGTGACTAAAACCCACAAAAAAATATAAAGTTTTTTTTTTTTTTTTACTTCCTTACCATCTAGTACTACTACAAAATCAAAAATATTAAATGAAAATAATGAAAAAATAGAGATAAATGGGTTAATAGTAAATGGAATAATTATAAAGGTTAATAAAGATTGAAAATCTATATTTTAAAATTATCAAATTATTAATGGTTACTATTTTTCTTAATCATTTTTATTACTATAATCATTTTTATTACTTTTACTATTTTTTTTTACATTTTTATTTACTATTTTATTTTACATTTTATATTTTAATTGTTTTTACATTAATATTTAGTATTAAACCATATTTTCAATATTATAGTTCTTTGTTTCACATTTAAAAGTGATCCTTGTGCTCATTGGAGATCTAAGAGAACCATTGTCGAGGTTACATTGGATCCAACTCCATCGCCCTCCCACAAGTAATATCGTAATTTCAGCGGTGTGTCAAAGTGATCCCACCTCTCGCTTACTGTTTACTCTGTACGTAAGCTTTTTGAAATTGTAATGTTTTCACATATTTTTTTTTCCTATATTTAATTTTAAAAACACAAAATTGTTATTCATTTAAATGTAACAAGAATTTATGGAAAACAATTCTTTAAAATAATCATTTTTTTTAATTTTAAAAATATGAAGTAAATGTAATTTATTAATGGTTATCATGTAATACATAATGCATTGACATGGTATTTCTTCATATAATATGTAATAGTGTATTATGCAATAATCATTTTATTATTATTTTTTTCAAAGTTTAAGAAAATAAAGTAAATGTATTTTATTAATGATTACAATACCATACATAATGCAATATGGTATTTCTTCACATTATATGTAATATTTGTATTTCAATAACCATTTATTATTATTTTTTCAAATTGTAAGAAAATGAAATAAAATGTGATTTATTAATGGTTATTATACAATACCTAATGATATAATATGACATTTCTTTGTATTATATATAATAACCACTTTAATAATTTGTTTCAAATTGTAAGAAAATGAAATAAATGTAATTTATTAATGGTTATTATGCATATTTCTTCATATTATATGTAATATTGTATTGTGCAATAACCACTTTATTATTTTTTATATCAGATTGTAAGAAAATAAAGTAAATGTAATTTATTAATAGTAATTATGCAAAATATATTATATAGTATTTCTTCATATTGTATATAATATTGTATTATACAATAACCACTTTATTGTTTTTTCAAATTTTAAATATATGAAGTAAATGTAATTTATTAATGGTAATTATGCAATACATAATGTATTGATATGGTATTTCTTCATATTATATAGTTTGTAATATTGTATTATACAATAATCACTTTTTATTATTATTTTTTTCATATTGTAAGAAAATGAAGTAAATGTAATTTATTAATGGTAATTATGCTACAAAATGTATGATATGATATTCCTACGTATTATATGGAATATTTATTGTATTAGCAATATGTAAATAAATAGTATACATATGATTAATAATATTTTTGAATTTATTTGCTTAAAAAATGTGTTTAAGTCAATTTAATATATTTTCATAGAAAAACAAACTTATTTTAATATATATTGCAACTGCTTATCCTTACTGCTCTTTTTATATTTTTTATCCGAGTTATTATTAATAATATGCTATATATTATAATAAGTTATATAGTAATAATAACAAATAAATAATATGATTAAAAGCTGGAAAAAAATGTTTTATTATGTAACGAAAAAAAAGGCTTATATGCAGTGAATTTTTGATAAAAATTTTAATTAATGAATTTTTGATAAAAATTTGAGTTAATGAACTTTTGATAAAAATTTGAATTAATGATTTTTGATAAAAATTTGAGTTAATGATTTTTTGATAAAAATTTGAATTATGAATTTTTGATAAAAATTAGAATTAATGAATATTTGAATTTTGTATTGATTAAAAAAATTACTTTCATGTTTAAATATTAAAATTCATAGATAAATTAAACAGGGAAATGGCGATCAAGTAATTTTTTTATTATGTTTACAGTTAGTTGACAGATTTGTGATTTTGAGTATGTGTGTGTATGAAAAAAAATTCCGAAATCACATTTTTGGGAAAAAAGATTAAATTATATTTTGGCCAATATTTAATGGTTACCATTTCAGTGAAAGTCATGACTACATCATTACTTTTCCAATGAGGAAAACAATTTTTATTCTAAAAAAAATGTTACAAAAGTTTAATGAATGTAAAAGTTGAAAACAAAGTTAAAACAATGCAAAATTTTTCATAAAATATGGGTTAACTGTTGCATAAGGTTGTATTACCCTCAATTCCTGACTTTTGCGTACCCTCTGTTGAAAAAAAAAAAAAAAAAAAAACAAATCAGAATTTGCAGTAAAAAATAAAAATAAAATCACACTCTCCAACACTGGTTTGAACACACTTTTGGTGGTAAAATAAAAATAAAATAAATAAAAATAAATAAATAAATAAACAAAAACAAGTTTTCCATCTCAATCGTAGATCTTTTGTGATGATATCAAGTCTCAATTTAAACTTAAAGTCATTTTAGATGGGGGTAACTGCCAAATGACTCTTTGGAGAAAAAAAAAAAAAAAAAAAAAAAGAAAGAGATAAAGCCATTACTTGAAAAATAAAAAGAGCCTTCCAAGATTTCGGAGATAGTAAAAGGATTTTTTTTTTTTTTTTACTTTTTATCTCCATACTGTCTGGTGTTGTTTTTACATAGAATTCGTAGTCTATATTTTACTACGGTAGTGCATGGAAACGCAGGGTTCATTGGAGGTATGTATATACAATGTACCCGACAGCAAATGGAAAAAGAATCGGACCCATATTATAAGCCCATACCTGTCATTCGCGAACATTCATTTGGTGCGGACCTTTAAGGAGTGTTTGCGTGAGCAGGGCGGGAAGGGCAAGTCATAAGTAAAATCCGGGTACTTTGACATTTGGGGACCGTGCACTAATTGAGGTTTGCTCGCGCCAAACGTGATTTATTTAACGACGTGTAGCAAATTCGGGTAATGATGTGCAATAATACGATTTATATAAAACTAATAATAGAATTATAAAAAACTAATAGAAAAACTAATTAAAAACTAAATAAAAACTAATAGAAAAACTAATAACTAATTAAAAAACTAAATAAAAAAAAAACTAATAGATTTATAAAAACTAATAATTATGAATTGTTTATTTTATGAAAAAATATAAAATAAACAATCAATAATTGTTAATGAATTAACTTTATTCTTAATATTATTATTTACGTTTAATTATTCTTAATATATTAATACAAATATTTAATTATTTTCTGTTTAATATTCTTTAATATTTTAACAACAGATCTTAAGTAAGTTCGTTAAAAAGAAATATTTACTCTACAATGAATTTTTAAGAATAAATCTCAAGTTTTAAATATTGAAAAGTGCTTTTTAGAGAAAGATAGATATTAAATTATTTTCAAGAGCATTAGAAATTAAATCATATTTTAATTATGTATTTCAAAAATTTACTTAATGCCATTTAAAAATTATATAAAACTGAATTAAGCATATTCATATGGTATATTTTAGAATTATTGACAGCTAAAATATTGTGGATATAATTTTAAACATATGTTACATTTTCTAAACAAAGATATATATTTCATTGACATAGTTTGATACATTTTTATTTTAGCTATTCTTTCTATTTATTTCGACATTAAAACAAAATATCTCGAAATTAAAATTTTTCATTTATCTAAATATTTACTGTTACATTTAAAAAATACTTGAAGACAATAATTTAAAGTTGAAAATAATAAACACGAAAACAATAACTTGAAAATAATAAACATGAAAACAATAACTTGAAAATAATAAACATGGAGGCAATAATATAAACTTGAAAACAACAATTTAAATTTGAAAATAATTATTTTATACATGAATACTATTATATGAAAAATATTGAGAATTAAAACAAGACAAGCCATTTAATAATAAGTTATAATAAAAAAATTCTGTCATTATCAAATTAGCAAATCAAGTTTAAACTTGTTTAATAATAAGTTTTATAAATAAATTACAATAAAGTATTTATTATTTTTGAGAAGTAATATACAAATGTTTAAAATAATCAATATTTTTCATACTTATTCAAATTTGAATTAATTCAAAAACAAGGGATGAGTAAACAATATTTAATTTTAGTTTATTGTCACAAATTATTCTTCATAATAAAGCCTTAATTTAATTGGTAATGGTCTTAAAATTTTCCCAGAATTTTGTTATTCACTAATTTAAACTAGATTCAATTTTAAGTATAAAAAATGGCAATATCTATAATAATGAAGTAAAAAAAGCTCATCGATTCTTTTTAATAATATTCCTTTTTTTTTATGTACACAAAACGATGTATGGGTATCCATGCTAAATTATATATATAATCATGGAAAAAAAAGTAAAATTTTGTGTTCTTTGTTTATTTATTATTATTATTGAAAATCTTTTTAGAAATTCATTTTGAAGAATTTATAAAGTTGACAATTATTAAAAGCTTTCTTTTAATCCACTAAAAGTTATTGATCAAAAACAAAAATTTTTAATTTTATTTTACATTCCCATTTTTTTAAAAATTTCAGCCAATAAATGAAATTAAATTAATTCCTCTTTTTACTTTTATTTTACTCATATTCTTGGTTTATAATAAATATAAGTTCTTTTATTTGAGGATTTCAAAAATATTGACAAAAAATTAAAAACAAAATGGTCAAGATAATATGGAAGTTAATCGTTTGTCAATATCAATCACAAGCATACAACATATAATCAATGTCCTCAATTATCATTTCTAAATTGCTACCATTGGTTTGCTGCAGGGAAATTATTAAAAATTTTTATTAAAAGTTTTCTTTTTAATTTTTCTTCTAAAAATATTAGTAATCTTTAGTTATATAAAGATGTAATTTTGTTTTTAATTCGAAAAATATTGACAAAAATTTTTTTAAGACATATGGTGTTAATCACTTCATTATTTTTACAACATATAATACCAACAATATAAATTAAACTGCAAATAGTTTTCTTTTTAATCTTATTTTCAATTTTAATTTTATTTTACTATACATAATAATAAAAAAAAATTTGATTCATACTGAAAAAAATTTTTAAAAAAAAAGTTAGTCAAGACATATGGAAGGTAATCGTTTCTTAATATCATTCATAAGCATACAACATATAATCATTGTCCTCAATTATCATTTCCAAATTGCGACCCATTGGCTTGCTGCAGGGCAAAACCGCAGACTGAACGCGGCAATATTTTGTCCACCCCACCACCAGAATATTCGTGTTGGATTGAGTTATTATGAGCAGGAAGCAATGTCAGCCACACGAATCTACATTATATTTCCAAGAGAAGGGATGTATTAGGCGCCGTTATCGCTTGCTTTCATCCACCCCTGATTACGAACCATCCAAGCCTCCACACCCCTTGTGATCAACGAGGGAAAAAGGCACCTTTTTCTCAAAAACAAAAAAATATCACTGTACCTTGCTATACGATGATTTAGACCCAAGAAAGAAAAAAAAAAAAAATTGAGACGTTTTCCGTTCCCTCTCAAAGTGGAAAAGAAGGCGGGAAACTACGACGAATAGTAATTTCAGGCACAGCTGCCTATCACTACAGAATGCTAATAACTGTAACCGTGCCTTTTTTTTTTTTTTTTTTTTTCTACCATGTGCGTCTGTAGTACCCAGGTTGAAGGTCACCAATGGATTGAAAAAAAACTCGAGACCTTGGCTTCGTTCGATGGGAATCCAATGAGATGGCGAACGCAGAAGTGTGGGATGGAACACGAACGATCTTTTGTTAGTTTAACCTCTCTTGATCCCGAAATGGAATCTGGGTCTTATTCCACCCTCCCCTTTGCTTTTACGACTTTTAAATGACTTCATTATCGGCCATTTGACGAAAAGATTCGCAGCCATTGAATGGTAGGCTCAATTGCACCATGTTGTGGTGTGTCGGTGAGTGGTAGCATTTAGTCAAACGCGAAGTTTGCCTAGTTCTTCCTTCTTCACACCTTGGGGAAGAATGGAACGAATTTTTTTAAAAAAAAAAGTGAGACGATGTAAAAAGGGATAAAGCGTAGAAAATTGTGAGCTATATTCCCACGTACGGAGTTTTGATAAATTATACAGATTTAGGGAAAATATTTTTTTCAATCTTTGGTTAAAGACAGCTTAACTGATTTCTTGAGAAGAAAAGTATTTTAAAATCATATTTAGAGTATTGTGTACATAAAAAATATTGTATTAGTAAGTATAATACTGTTAACATTTCCCTGACATTTTCCTTTTATCTGATTCTAAGGCCTTGGACTAAAAAAAAAAAACTTTTTTATACATCTATTTCTTCCGATCTACTTCAATAGAAAATATTTCGTCATATTGTCATTCATTTATTGTAACAATAATATAAAATTAATATGTTTATCAAATAATGTGTTTAATTAGTTATTATATACATGATTTTATGATAGCAGCAATAATATGTATTTAAAAATGAAATACGAGAGTAAGTTTTGAATTTTTAATATTATTATTATAAGTTATGAAGTTTGTAATATTTTCAAAAAACTTTAGAAATAAAAAGATTTTGAAAATATTACCAACAGCTGAGAAATAAATAATTTGTCTCTCTTATGACATTAATCGTTATTTTTTTTTAAAGAATTGTAAAGCTCACTGTACATGAAAAATTTGCAATTGGGAAAGAAAGAAAAAAATTTCCTCCATGTATCATTGATTATAAAGGTGGTCATAAAATAACTTTCCTTGCTTGGAGGTATCTGCAGCTAAAACTAATGAACAGAATGAAGCCAAATTACATATACAGACTGTAGAAGACACTGGAAGATGATTTCTATATAATAATAAAAGTTGCTGATGAAAAGAGATTTTGGCACTGGTGCCACATAAACACTACGAAATTTCCGCATCTAAGTAGATTTTTCAAATTTCCCAGTTAATCCATGATTTTGGAACTGTGGGAAACAGGGGGGGGGGAAAAATCTACAATTATAATGAATGCATAGAAAATGAATTATGTCAAGTTTCATTATAATGTTTGAATAATAAAAGAAAATTCACAAAACGAAGCTTACGGAAAATAATCTTTCATTAATCAACATTACAGCCCTCAGAGCTACGTATAATATTTTCAATGTGTTGATTTTTCCTATAGTGTAAGATATTGTATATGGTGTATGACATTTTCTAACTTGAATGTTTGTAACAGCTCGTTTTATAGTTCCTTAGAGGAACTTAGGTTTGCAATGCCTCCAGCATATATGACTGATTTAAGGTAACCCTACAGCCAAAAGTCACATGGGGTGCGAAGTTGCCATTCCGTTATCAAACTACACCCTTAAAAGGTTCTATACTGAACAAAAAATATGTGGTCATGTTCCGTCTTGCATAAAAATTATCGTATCCAAACTTTGTCTTTGCTGAAATTCAGGAATGACAAAAGTTTCCATCCTTTACTAATATTTCTCACCAGTAGCAGTGCAGCAGCTAATTGGATCTGCTGTCACGTAAGCACTAGGAAATTTGAAAAATCTACCTAGAGTGTACAAACTTCAAAGTGCGTACGTAACGACAGCGCCAAAATCTTCCCTGTTGGCAACTTTATTTATTTTTTATATTTTATATTTTATTTGAAATCCTTTCCCCGTGTCTTTCGCAGTCTCTATATGAAATTTGGCTTCATTTCGTTCATTAGTTTTAGCTGCAAACGCCTCCAAATAGGAAAAAGTTATTTTATAATAACCCTGTATATGCAATAATTTTGAAATATATATTTTAAATCCAGTTATTCATTTATATTAACACTTTATAAATACATTATACGTCATGTTTTTATACAATATAAAAAATTACATTAAAAGTAACGAATTAAAACACATTAGAGAAATCTATAAAAGACTTGACATTTGTATAAATGCTTTATGATGTACTTACAGATTATAACTTATTGAAGATTTAAAAGACATGCCAAATATTCAGTAAAAGCACTATTTATTACATTAATTCTTCTGAGATACTCGAAGTCGCAGTTATAGTTATATAAAATAATAAAGTGTTGTCAATCACAAAACAGAAACTGAAACACAGAAAACCTGTTTTTCTGTTTTACATACATACTGCAACACATTATGAGTGATATTTTATACATCCTGAAAAATTGCAACCAGAAGTAGATAATGGCTTAAAACAGATAAGGGATTCATTTTTTTTTTTTTTTTTAATCCTCAAAAGATTTGCAAAAAGATTTAAAAAAGATTAGATTCAAAACAATCCGTGGAGAGAAAAGGAATATGTAACGAGTATATCTTCTTCTTTTTTTTTCTTTCTTTTTCGACTTCTAGAGAGAAGAATCTCCTCTTCAACGACCTCTTCACTTACTTTAACGACTAATGTAATATTTGGACACCCAGAATGAAGAAGATGGGCCTCAGACGCATCTGTCTTCTCACAAAACACTCACCGAATTAACGCTCTCCCCCTTCGCTAAAAGACACTCGCTTCGCCCCCACCTCCCACCACGTGATATTTATTTCTTCCTTCTCTCCGCTACTTGAATTTAAAATAACACGTGGAAAAAAAAAAAAAGAAGAAACTCGTGTGCATCTTCGTAATAAAACCGATATTAGAAAACGGAGGGTGATTCATAGAGCGAGATGATAAAAATTTAATTTGGGGTTATGGTGCAGATAGGTTTTTATTGAGTAAGGAAGAAAGAATAGAGGGGGGTATCCAATAATGTTAAGTAGGAGCAAAATCTCTGGAAGAATGAAATTTGTTAAAACAAGGAATTTTTGGTTTAGTAAGCCGAGATAAAGGATGTGCGATTGTTTTTGCATGAGATAAATATCGGGTTCTTTCTTTGAAGTGTATAAATTTGTTTCTTCTTACAAAGTAAATTTTTATACATCCCATTTTTCTCAACACAAATTTAAATGAATGCTTCTTTTAGCAACAGTTTAATTTTGTGTGTTTAAATTTTTCCGATGTGTAATTGCTATTTGCATTGTATAATATTCTTTAAATATATAAATAACGTTTAAAGAATATTATACATTCATTTAAAAACAGATCTAGTTTCATTTCTTTTCATAGTGAAAAGATTTTTTTTAAAAAAATAAATATCCACTCATTAAACGTACAATAGAACTGATAACTTTTAAAGTAATTATCAGCGCCCTAACCCATTATTATATTATTTCTAATAGAAGATAATATACAGTATTTCTATTTCAGATTCCCATTTTTACAAATCAAATTCCAATTTTGCATTTAAAGATCATCATTTTGCAACTCAAATTCTTTTCTTCTCCAAAAATTAAAGTTTTGTTTATATATCTGTTTAGAAAGACATATATATAGCACATATTTGCACGTATATGGAAACTAGAAATATTTAAAAACAATTATCCCCATTTTTTTATCGTTATATTCAATCCGTAAATAGATAATTATTTATGACAATCCGGAAAATGATAATTATTCCGCTAAAGGATAATTTCGATTCCTTAACCGCTATCAACATTTCTAATTGGTTTATTATTTTATTAAAATTTCTTTCAGAAGTTTTTTTTTTTTTATGAAATTTATTTAAATTTCTTTTACAAGTTAATAATTGTATAATTAAATAATATAAAATTGTTTTAAAAATCGTTTGGGGAAAGCAAAGACAATTTTATTTCAAAGTGAAAAAGAGATTTTTCAAAAAAGAAAATTGTTTAGATTTCTACAGTTTCTTTTTATTTCTTAAGATTATTATTATGAGTTTTGTTCTTACATCAAATACTAAATTTATAGGTTTAATAATAGTAATAATAATAATAATAATAATAATATATATATATATATTACTAAACACTTAAAAAAAAAAATATCAAATTCAGCAAAATCAAAATTGCAATTTTAAAAATTCATTAAAAAACCCAAAAACATTACAATTTTCTTCATATTTATTCATACAACCGCACGATAAAAACCATTATCCCTCCAAAATTTGCTCCCGCAGTCGCAGATGGAGATGCCAAACTTAAATGCATATAAGCACGCAAATTTCAAAGCTAAGTTTATTCTACCCTCACCCACATAAACGCATTCTCAGCTTACTCAGATAAACTGGGGTGCTCATAATAAGATTAAAGCCTTTTATGACTGCGCTAAAAAGAGGTGGTGAAGATAGCATTTTTAGTCCTGACTTCGGGGTGAACTATTGTTTTCTTTCCCCCTCCCCATTTGTTTTTCATTCAAGCGAGATTCAATTCATGTCAAAGCATTTTAATTGAAATATCTTTTTTAATTCTTCTTCTTAATTCTTTTGAATTAATTCCTTTATATTTGTAAAAACATTAATTATTTTTTAAAGGAGAGATTTTGATTTAATAATTATTTTATTTTATTATATTTTTAAAAGATAGAAGGATTTTTTTTTTTATGGGAACATTAAGTCTGGTAATCTTGTAATATCGCATTCAAATTATTTATTGAAATATGAAATATTTCATTTCCAATCAAAGAAGATTCTATTACTTGAATTTATTTCACTTTTTAATATATATTAAGGTGATTTATGAGGGGCCTGATGGCCGAATGGTTAGCACTCTGGCGTGTAGTGCCACAGGTTTCGGGTTCGAGTCCCGGCGGTTGATGTTTGTGGTGGTTCGAATTCTCTTTAAACAATAGGTCCCGGTCTAACATGATCGTACCGAGTTGCGGGGTATTATTACTCCGCGTCCGTAACTTATCTTCAAGTTACACGCACCTCCTGGGTAGTGTTAAGTGAGTTACGTTGGTGTAGAGCTTGCCTTAAGGCATTAAATACAACTGTCTGTTTGCCAGCTTCATTAAAAATATATATATATCTGATTTATAATGGAAGGATACTAGAGGTTAGCGAACTGAATCAGCTCGGTTGGAAACCTAAGAATTGAATAAACCAAATGCTCTTGGGGTTATTCTAGAGGATTAGCTTGATAAATCTATAGGTCGGAAAGTACTTCCAATGAATTCGAAGTGGAAAGTCATTGACTTAAATAAACAAGATATCACGAATATGTATAATCATAAATCGGGCATATTTATAGTTTTAAATATGTCTGATTATCTTTAATAATCTATTTATCCTTAATAATTGGCTTAACTTAATTTACTAACGATCTTTTCTTTAATACTTATGATCTGATTATAATTGATATTTGATAATCCTTATAATCTTATTATCATTGGCATCGGATGATCCTAATGATCTGATAATCCCTTATTATTCTAATGATCTGATTATTCTTAATATTCTATTAATCTGATTATTCTTATTTTATATTTATAATGGAAAGGTACAGGGGTTAGAAAACTGAAAAACAGTTCAAAACAACTGAAGTTATGTGAACAATATCTAATGGGTTCGAAGAGGAAGGCGAAGGATAAAGGAATACCCATAAGCTGTCGCTTTTGGGAGCTTTGTTTCGAATTTGGAAAGTCTATCCTCTTTGAGGCGATGACAATCTTTATTCCATGATGAGTTAGTTGATGAATAATTTAACCCTACCACTCTAAATAGAGTAGATAAAGACATAACATCAGACTGGTTGAGAAATATTATACAATGGATAAAATTTAAAGTTACGTAATCATTAATTTGAATTAAGTGCAAAAAAAAAAAAAAAAATGAAGTGCAAATTTTGAGGTAAAACAGGGTACCTAGAATAAAATACCAAACATACCTAAACAGCATTTTATTTTTAATTCAATGTAATTTTTCAGACAAATTTCAAACTTTTAAAAACAAAATTTGGTATTTCCTCTATAGGAAAACCCGTTTATGGCCTGTTTGAATAACTGTTGCACTGACGAAAACATTTTTGAAAATCCGAGCCACTTCGTAGATAGAAATAACACAACCAGTTTTAGTAATAATTCATTTACAAACTTTTCATTCATAATATATGGTAATACAAGTCCGGGTATCAGCATCGCTTAGAATCAGAATTTGTTCCACCGCTGGTTACCCAGTTTGCTCCACATGACTGGTCACACTAAGATAGCATCAACTTAAACTTGAGCAACTTACAGACGCGCAACGAAGACTGTAGAATATTGCAAGATAACCTCATAAAACATTGAATATAAAGCAAATAAAGGACAGATAACCTCATCAAACATCGAATGTAAAACAAATAAAAGGGCAGATAACTTACAAAAACAATAAAACAGATAACCTCATCAAATATCGAATATAAAACAAATAAAGGACAGATAACATCATCAAACATCGAATATAAAACAAATAAAGGACAGATAACATCATCAAACATCGAATATAAAACAAATAAAGGACAGATAACCTCATCAAATATCGAATATAAAACAAATAAAGGACAGATAACGTCCTCAAACATCGAATATAAAACAAATAAAGGACAGATAACCTCATCAAATATCGAATATAAAACAAATAAAATACGAATATAAGACAACGTCCTCAAACATCGAATATAAAACAAATAAAGGACAGATAACCTCATCAAATATCGAATATAAAACAAATAAAGGACAGATAACCTCATCAAAGACAACGTCCTCAAAATCGAATATAAAACAAATAAAACAAAGGACAGATAACCTCATCAAACATTAAATATAAAGCAAAAATCTTGAATATAAACAAAACAAGGCTGTGTGAGTAGTGAAATGGGTCGCTTTACAAACCAAAATTTTGTTCACTTTTTCAAAATATATGTGGAGATTGAAAGAAAGCGTTGCTCTTGGATGGTAACCGACAGTGCATTGCTTAGCGTGGATGGTTGGTCCCCTTTCATATGTAAACCGAAAAGTAAACCAAAAAAGTAGGGTTACCAAATTTTACCGTTTTTTTCCCCTAAATTCACTTCTATGTTTCAGTGTCTAAACCATTTAAATCTAATAATTGCTTGTAGTAAGTTTATACATTCAAATCTTCTTCATTGGCGCATGTGTGATTGGAGATGTTTTTTTTTTTCACGGGGTAGGGTTGTCAGCCTACAAATTAGATCTGGGCCTGAATGGCCGAGTGTCTGGCTCTGGCTCTGGAGCTCTGGCGCCGGCTGTGTCATGGATGTTTGCAGTGGTTCGAAATCCACTGTAAGCCGTAGGCCGTAGTAGTTAAACCGAAATCCACTTAAGCCGTTTTATTCACAAACAGTAAAGGGGCAAATCAGCTCTAGGTACAGAGATGTGGTTTGGTGTAGTAGTAGTAGTAGTAGTAGTAGTAGTAGTCATATTAGACCGGGACCTACGGTTTCAAGGGGATCCGAACCACTACAAACATCCATGACGCAGCCGGAGCTCGAATCCGAAGCCTTTCGCATAGAGCGATAGTCACTCAACCATTATGCTCCTGTACTTAGAAATCTTCGCAGTAAAATCAATTGTAATCATCAGAGATATCACTAATGCTCCATATTAAACTACATTTGGCAAAAACAGCAAGATAATTTTGAAAAAGAGTTTAACTAAATACTTCTCCTAAAATTTTAATAAATATAAAAAGTAACGAAATAGAAAACTGTAGCAAAAAAAAAATCTAAAATAATTCATTTCAATAAGATAAGACCATTTCAAATTTATATTTCTATTCTTATAGTTGGGAGATGGAAACCAGGTAACCAACAGGACACTGTTTGGCTTGGATGACTGGTCTCCTTTCATATATATGTAAGCCGAAAAGTAGTAAAAAAGGTAGGGTACCTACCAGAGTTTTACTCCTTTTTTTCGTTAAATACTTGTATGTTTCAATGTCTAGACCATTTAAATTTGATAATTGCTTGTTGTAAGTTTATACTTACAAATCATCAGTTAAAATCACAGGAGATGTCACCAGTGCTCCATGTTAAACTATATTTAGTGAACAACAAAATTTTTGAAAAAAGATTTTTACTAAATATTTCTTCTAAAATTTTAATAAATATAAAAATTATTTAAAAAATTAAAACTCATTTCACACTCAAAAAAAAAAAAAAAAAAAAAACACCGAAAAAAAATAAATCATTTCAATAAGATAAGGCCATTTCAAATTTATATTTCTATTCTGGTGATGAAAGCCATTATTTAACCTTGAAGATGGCAAACTAAAATGCATATAAGCACGCAACTCTCAAAAGCTAAGTTTGTACATAATAAGATTGATAAAGCCTTTCCATGACCGTGCCTAAAGGGGTGGTAATGATGCCCATTTTTTGTTTTTAGATGGGCGGTTTGAGCCATTGTTTTCTCCCCTCCCTCGTTTTTGTTCGCATTCACGCCGAAATCGATTCATACCAAAGCACTTTAATTGAACCATCTTTCTCAAAACCAACTGTAAATGAAACAGAAACTTCCTCTTGCTCGATTGTTTTCATTCGCAATGTGGCGTTCAAATGGCCATTGTTGTGCAAACAATGAAATGGGAAACCACGCGTCGTTCTGTAAATAGTAGATGAATATAGATCGTATGTTTTAATGAAAACTTTCGTAGCATTTATATGAATTTGGATTACGACTGCTTAATGAAAGTAAATTGTTCAAGCATTAATTGTATTGTATTGTTTTGTTGTGTGCAAGCTAGTGAGAAAATTTGTTATGAGTGATATTTGATATGACATACTTCTGAATTCATTGTTTGTTGGTGTGTGTTTATAATAAACGATACAAACAAATGTCATGTAGTATTTACTAGATAATATAAAGCAGGGAACTTATGATTTTACTTAATTCTGCTGGTGAATAAAAAGGATTACCTAATAAGAAATTCAGGAAAGGATTCCGTTAGACGAAAAGCGATAAAATACAGAATTATGTATTTAAATTTTTGAGATAGTAATTCAATACTATTATTGTAATAATATAATATGCAAACTAAAATTAAAAAAAATATATATTAAAATATGCTATCTATTACAAATAATACAGATTTATTTTATTGATTATGTACAACAATTTTTTTTGTTAAAAATTTAGATTCCAAATTTCGTTTTTCTATATATATATGTTATTATTGCAAATGTAATTTTAAATAAAGTTTACTTCAAAGTACTTATAATAAAATTTTGAGTTTTAAAAAATGAAATCTCATCTATAAGCGGTATATAAGGATATAAGAGTAATATATGCTCGACTCGTGGCTCAGTGGTAACATACGCCGCTAATGAGGTTGAGGCTGAAGTTCAATCCTCTGGAGGCATTGTTGTAGACACACTGCTTCAAACACAAGAAAACTCAATGGCGTTCGCAATGGTCAGCATCTTGTCTTAAGACTACCTGTTTGAAGTTTTTCGAGTTTTCTCCCATACGATATGCAAATACGGGGTAAGTATACCATAAAATCTTTATGGAAGGACCTGCTCTCCTTCTTCAGTAACTCAGAACCAAAGTCAGACTTTAACCTACGGGTGTTCCATCACAACAGAAGCTGTCCCCTGTTCCTCCATCCATGACTACTCAGTAGATATTCATGAGCAGTCTATTTATCATCAGTGTGTACACTACTCATGGGGTGTCCTTCTCACGTGCTGCTGGACTGCTATCACAATATATCAACAACAGGTTAATATATAAGATTTTGGGATAATATATATAAACAATAAGATTTAATATAACAAAAATCTCAAAAATAGTCAGCATTTAATATTTTATTGAATAATTTTTTCATGAACTGATGGTATCTCATCCCCAAATTTGAGCGATATCAGTTGTATAACAAATAATATAAAAAAAAAAAAAAAAAAATTAAAGTCAACTCCTACTTTTTTTCACTATATTTCAGTAAGTCCTTTATAAATAATTTTCATTCATTTTTTTTAAGTTTATCTGGCGCCATCTATTGGTAGATATATGCAACTTAAATCTAAAAGAAACTAAAATTAATTAATTAAATTTAATGACTAAATTAATATTTTAAAAAACTATATTAACATCAAGTGTCATCCACTACAAGTTCAAATCCTTTTTTTTAAACTTGAGTGGAGAAGTAACAAGTATTTTATGAACGATTAAAAATTTGAACAAGATATATATAGGGAGAGTGTGAGCTAATAGAAGGAATTGTATAAGAAATTATTAATCATTTGTATATTGTAACTGAATTCAAATTAGTTTTAATTTCCATATACTTAGTATTCAATAATGGCTCACTAATCAATTTTGAAATCAGACTCTTTTGATGCACTTATTCCATTATAACCAATGAATCAAACTCATCTTAAATCGATCATATCTGGTGATTACAATTTAACTTCCAAAGTTCTTCTTTGTTGGTTGATGCCTCTTAGATTATTAATCATACAATATTGTGTTGTTCTTTCCTCCTTAATAGACATTTACAAAAGTTTAATTTATTGCAAATCTTATTCCATCATGAATGCGTATAGAGTTTTAAGAATTTATCTTCAAAACGTATATTCGAAGATATATTTTTATAAGGAAATATCAATTATTATTTATAATACTTATTTTGTACTGTTATGTAATTCTTTTTCTTGTTCCTTGAAATTGGTTATCTTTCACGGAGGAATTGTGGATGATTTTGTATCTGAAACTACATTTAAATTCTCAAACTTATAGAAGTAATCATGCAGTGGCCATGAGGATAGTATCAATCACTTTCTGAAATTTTTTTCTCTCGCTTCAAGAAAAACTTAGAATGAATATCCGTTCAAATTTTTACGGCAGAGGAGATATTTCATTGACCTCATACAATACCATTAATTTCTAAACTTAAAAAATTTCTGTTAAGAAGAGACTATGATAAGAATCTAAGAACAACCCACTTATCAACGTAACCATCATTTTTGATCCCATAATTTTTTTCTTTTTTTTTTTTTTTTTCACTTTTATCCCCTTTCTTCTCTAGCTTACTGTTTTTCTCCTGGCAGTTTTCCACGAGGTTTGTTTAGTCTTATTCCACCTTTTTCTTTCTATTCTCTCTCTCTCTCTATTTTTTTTTTTTTAAGTGGGGGATTGGAATTTCTTCCTTTATTTTTATTTTTTTTTTCACTTTTAGTTTTTTTTTTGTTTTTTTTTTTTTTTTTACTTCTCTTCCATTTTACTTGCTAGAGAGAGAGAAAGAGAGAGAGAGAGAGAGAGAGAGAGAGCGAGAGAGAAGAAATTCGTTCTTTTTGCCGTGGATCGATTCTGGTTTCAAACAATCGGGTCTTAATCTTCTTGCGCCAATTCTTCTCTGTTTTGCGGAAGATGGATTGCTTTTTTTCCGTTCGCGGCTCCTTTCTATGTTTGAATTTCTCCTTTCTCTTCGTTCTTATTTCGGCTACTAATGGCCGCTTAATCGATTTTTCTTCACTATTCACGGGATGTTGCGGGACAAGTTTCCAACAATGCGGGGAGTATTTATTTGACTCCCTCTCAAACATCCAACCCACTGACTGCACTGATGCTCGCATTGCCTCTCCTGTCAAATGTCAAAGCACAAAGCTGGCTTCAAAATTGTTAACTCATCCACGACAATTGCCATTAAATCTCTTCCAATCTGGATAAACGGATGCGATGTCCTGGAATTACTTTGGAGATTCTTCATGATTTTGAGATGGTATTTGACGATTTTGAGATTTTTAAATGATTTTTAAGTTATTCTTCAAGATATTCTTAAATGATTTTTTTTTAGTTATTTACGTAGATTCTTCAATTTTTATTTGGTCAAAGATATTTAAACGTAAAAATGCCTTTCTGCAAAAATTTCTGTTATATAACAAAATGGAGTTATAAAGATTTTAATCGATTTTAATTTAAAGATGGTAATCGTGAATAGTAATTATGACGATGCCCTGTTTTGTGTTATGTTTTTCATGTTGCCTGGAAGAAGTTTAATCTGGAAGGTTAATTGACAACGATACTGATGTTGAATTTGTTGGTGTTACAACAATTTGCAGCGAGAACCTTTAGGGAAGACATTGGTTTGGTTTGCCACTCTATGGTAATTTTTGCACACTTTAGGCTGATTAGACCGGGACGTACAATGCGGGAGTATTTATTTGACTCCTTCTCAAATATCCTACCCACTGACTGCACTGATACTTGTATTACTTCCTGTCAAATTTCAAAGCTCAAAGCTGACTTCAAAATGGTTAACTCATTCCCGACAATCGCCATTAAATCTCTTCCAATCTGGATAAACTGATGCGATGTCCTGGAATTACTTTAGAGATTCTTCAATGATATTTGATGATTTCGAGATTCTTTAATCTTATTGGAAGATTTTGAGATGTTAATCGTGTTTTGTGTAGACTCATGTTGTCTGGAAAAAGTTTAGTCTGGGAGGCTGATTGACATTACTACCTATGGTGGACTTGTCGGTGTTACAACAATTTGGAGCGAGAACCTTTAGCGGTTTAGGCCACTTGGTTTGGTTTAGGCTGATTAGACCGGGGTCATTTTGTGCATACATTAGTCTAATTAGACTGGGACCTATTTAATACAAAACAGTTATCTTATTTGATACTTCAATGATATTTGATTGAATATGATTTTGTTAAAAAGACTAGCTTTATAATTGTTAACATTATTCATATGATAAAAATTGCAGAATTATTTCCATTTTTCTTTAAAGATGATTCATAGGATGTGTCTGTTATCTTTATTGCACCATAATATTATTTTTCCTTTCAGAATAATTTTGATATTTATAAAAACTATTGGCTTAGACAAAAATCATCCTTGATATTTTAAAATAGCTCTTTTATCTTAGAAATTAAGATGTGATTATTTAACAAAGGACTGAACACAGTACAAAATAAAAATTTTTTTCTTTATATATATATATTCAAAATTGTTACAAAAAATGTGTGGACAATCTCTGTAATTGAAAATAAAAAAAAAAATTAAATTAAACGTTATGGATAATCTAGTAAAAACGTTATGGATAATCTCAAAATTGTACAAAAATGTTTTGTTTAAAAGTAAATTAAATAGTGAAAACGTTATGATATGTATTTTTGTTTCAGGATATATAATATTCATTATGACAGTAAATCATAATATGCTTTTTTTACCTTCAATTACATGTATTATTAATACCGTTTAATACAAAACAGTTATCTTATTTGATGCTTCTGTTGAAAATGAAAGTCAAAAATAAGTTTCATAATCGTTAACATTATTCATAATAATTGCTGGATTATTTTCATTTTTTCTTTAAACATGATTTATGTGATGTTCCTGTTATCTGTATTACATCATAATATTAATATTTCTTTAATCTTAATCTTGATATTTAAAATAACTATTGGCTCAGACAAAAATCAATTTTGATATTTTAAGAATAGTTCTTTTATCTTACAAATTAAGATGTGATTGTTCAATGAAAGGACTATCAGCTGAACATAATAAAAAATAAGTCTTTTATCTTTATTTATTTATGAATAAATTTAATTTCAAACACGTTACAAAAAATGTGTGGGCGACCTCTATAATTGAAAAATAATAAAATAACTAAAATAGCTAAACAGTTATGAATAATCTATGCATTTTTTGTTGTAGAATGGGATCACATGTTCGACAACATTCATGACAATAAATCATATGCTATTTTTACCTTCAGTTTCATACATTATTAATACCGTTTAATATAAAACAGTTATCTTATTTGATGCTTCTGTTGAAAATGATAGTTAAAAATTAACTTCATAATCGTTAACATTATTCATAATAATTGCTGGATTACTTTCCTTTTTCTTTAAAGATGATTTATATGATGTTCCTATTATCTTTATTGCATCAGAATATTAATATATTCCCTTTCATCATAATCTTTATATTTATAATAACGATTGGTCCAAACAAAAACAACCTTGATACTTTGATAATAGCTCTTTTAATCTGCAAATTAAGATGTGATTGTTCAACAAAAGGGTTATCAGACTGAATACAATAAAAAATAAAACTCTTATATTTATGTATATATATATTCATAATCGCTACAAAATGTATGAATAACCTCTGTAGTTGAAAAACAATAAAATAAATAAATTAATTAAAACATTATGGATAATCTATGTACATTTGTTGTAGGGTAAAATAACGTGTTTCATTATAGCATTCAAAATAATAAATCATATGCTATTTTACCTTCAATTACATATACTGTTAACACCGTTTAATACAAAACAGTTATATTCTTTGATGATTCTGTTGAAAATGATGGTTACAAATAAGTTTCATACTCGTTGATATTATTAATAATAATTGCTGGATTTAAAGATGATTTATATATGTTCCTGTTATCGTTATTACATCATTACATTAATATTTATCCTTTCATCATAATTTTGATATTTAAAATAACTATTGGCTCAAACAAAAACCAACCTTGATATTCTAAGAATAGCTTTTTTTATCTTGCAAATTAAGATGTGATTGTTCAACAAAAATACTATCATACTGAACACAATAAAAAATAAAACTTTTATTTTTATATATGTATTTTCAAAACGTAACAAGAATGTGAGAATAACCTTTGTCGTTGAAAAATAATAAAATAAATAAAATAGTGAAAACGTTATGATTAATCTAGGCATTTTTTTTTGTAGGATATCGTCCCATGTTTCATTATAGCATTCATGATTACAAATCATATGCTATTTTTATTTTAGTTACATACGCTATTAATATAATATAATACAAAACAGTTATCGTATTTGATGCTTCTGTTGAATAGGATGGTTAAAAATTAGCTACTTAATCGTTAACATTATTCATAATAATTGCTGGATTATTTTCATTTATCTTTAAAGATGATTTTATATTGATGTTCTTGTTATCTTTATTACATCATAATATTAATATTTTTCCTCTCATCATAATCTTTATAAATAACTATTGACGACAAAATTATTTTAGTGCTTGCTGTCAGTGTAACTAATTTCTAGTTAAATAACATATTGCATATATGAAATATTGATACTATTATCAAAAATTATTTTATTAAATGGCTCCATCCAAAATTACTTTATCTTATACAACCAGAAGTTTCTATAATTGCACGTCTTTCTACAGATCCAAATAAGGAATACTTACAAAAAATAATTTCAGCAAAAATAGTAAATGCTGCCTGATTTTTTAAAAGACAAGATAAGTTTACTATCATCAACTGGTTCGCAATTATCCTCTGGATTATAACAAGATTGACGTGAGGTAATTGTTTAATTTTTCTTGGTGTAGCTCGGATTTTCATTTCTACTCGCTCCTATAAACGGTAGGCTTATCGTTACCTTTGCAATCGTTAACTAGTTCACGATAATTGTGTGCGAGTCAATCATCATCAATCTTAACCTTAACTGCATCATTTTTTACTCATTTCGCGAAAAAGAATAATAGGCTGTCTTCCTAGGTTGGAAAGCATATTTTTCATTTCTCTTTTCTGCGTTTGTTCTTTTTTTTTTTTTTCAGAAGGATTCAGATTTAGTGATTCTGATAATAGTTTTCACATTGTCTGTAGAAGGGTTAAAAAAAAACAACCAGAGATGTTGGGTATGGCTTAATTTCAATAAGACATCAGATTTTATTATGTTATACATTAATTTTTTTTTATGCTGGTCCTGGTTGTTAACATTGCATGTTTCTCAATTCCTACAAAACAACAGTTTTTATTCTCTTATATGTTAATTTATTTTTTATGCTGACCATCATTTTCACATAGTATGTAAAAAAGGAAATTGGATATTTCTTAATAACTAATTAAGTTATTTTTTATGCAGATTATATGTAAAGGAAAAAAAAATGAAATTGAATATTTCTTAATATCTGAAAACAGTAATTTTGTTATCTTAAACATTAACTTATTTTTATACAACCAACTGGTTTTAAATATGGTTACTTTTAGAAAAAAAAAAAAGAATATCGGGATTGAATATTTCTTAATATCTATGAAAAAAATTTTTATTTTCTTAATTTGTATTAAGAAAATAAAAATTACTGTTATTTAAAATTGCAAAAAATTTATAATAATTATAATTATAATAAATAAATTAATATTAATATTTATAATAATATTAATATTTTACTATATTTATATAAATAATATTAAAATTGCAGAACATTTTATATTTTTATTAATTTATATTTTGTTAATTTTATTATTAATTTATTTTTAATACCACCAAATGGCTTTAATTATATTCACTTTTCTGATTTTCACTAAGTTTTAAATCATAAATATTTGGGTACATTAATCCCTTTCTAATGCAGCTGGCAAACACTTAGACAGCTTGGTCTTGGATGCCTTAAGGCAAGCTCTGCACAGACATTACTCACTTTGCATTACCCAGGGGCGCGTGTAATTTGAAGATAAGTCACGGACGCGGAGTAACAATGCCCCGCAACGCTCTACGATCCTGTTAGACAGGGACCTACGGTTTAAAGTGGATTCCGAACCACTACACACATCCATGGCACCACCGGGACACGAACCCGAAACCTGTGGTACCGAGCGCCAGAGCGCTAGCCACTCGGCCATTCAGGCCCGGGGTACATTAATAAAGGTTATTTTAAAAATCTTATATTCATATTCTGTATTATAAGTAAATATATTTTTGAAACAAAATAAAATCTTAATGAAATGTAGACATAAAAAATGTCTTTAATTAAAGAAATTTTATAAATTAATTTTTACTTTTTTACTTTTTTAATTAATTTTTTTAAGAATTTTTCATTCTAATAAATCTTTAAAATAAATCTCCGCTTAATTTCTTAAAGCTAAAATATTTGACTTTCACGTTTTTGGTTTGACAATACTTTTGAAGATCTAGATGTAAGTAAATTTTTGTTTTTCTATTATTTTTGTAATAGCTTTCCTTTAGAAGGATTTGAGCTTCAATCATTCTACATGAATTTAAAAAAATAAACATCATTTTAAATTAAATTTCTTTCCTTATATACAGGGGCAAAAAATACAAAAAAATGATGAAATGAACAAATTCCCTCAACAGATAGGCAGAATGTCCCAATTAATACCCGTCACATGACGAGTTTCACGTCCTCTGTCGAGCAATCCCGATGAGCTCTCTATTTTTCTTACTTTGTGTTTGCAACTGTGTTTTCATTTACGATACTCAATTGAGGATTTCTTTGCTCTACTGCCTATTCCGGGTTGCAAGCGTGCGCCAAATACCGGGCATCTTTGGAATTGTTCACCAATCACTCCTTTGACACTACCAAGCTTGTATAACTGTTGGTGGCTGCAATTTGAGTATTTATTGTAAAGATTGAATAAAAAAAAATTACTTTGCAATGATATTGTAACTAAACAATATTTCTCTTTTCGTGTCTCTTTTATTTGAGTTCATGCCTTAACGCATCACTTCCGGCCCTACATTCCTATATAAAAAATTTATGTTTCGGTAAGCTGTACCATCCCTCAATTTGTTCAGTGACTTGAATCTCTCTCACTCTTTCTCTCTTTATATGCATATATATATATATAATATAGTGTGTGTAAAAGGTAAATACAGGAAGATTCAACAGTCATGGGGCGAACTTTTGAAGGTTGGGTACAAACATGCATTTTTGTATAAGAATGCAGGGTCAGAAGTGATTCTGTATATAAATATATATATATATATATACACTCAAGAGGCAAAACATTTTGACCACCTGTCACCTTTCACTTACTTCTGTGTGTGTTCCCATCACACACAGAAGTAAGTGAAAGAATGATTCTTCAGACTCTCCAGCAGCAGTTAAATACCACTTCCACCTGATCACGTGCCTTCCACGTCATCCAGGTGAGTTCATTGCAAAATGTAGGGGTGGTCGTAATGTTTTGGCTCTTGAGTGTATATATATACATATATAATGTGTATAAAAGGTAAATACAGGAAGATTCAACAGTCATGGAACGAACTTTGAAGGTTGGTACAGCTAAAACATGCATTTTTGTATAAGAATGCAGGGTCAGAA
This sequence comes from Caerostris extrusa, assembly GCA_021605095.1. Classification (NCBI taxonomy): domain Eukaryota; kingdom Metazoa; phylum Arthropoda; class Arachnida; order Araneae; family Araneidae; genus Caerostris; species Caerostris extrusa. Next base: position 94,598 of record BPLR01007868.1, read on the forward strand.
GTGATTCAGTATATTATATATATATATATATGTATATATATCTATTTTTGTACTACTAAAACACAAAATATTTCTTCGTATAAGTGTGGAAACACAGATCCGCTACAAATACAAATAGGTTAAAATCATCAAGTCATAGTCTATTATTATGACTTACCTAAAAATTTTGTATTCTTTGATGGTTATAATTTGATTTTAAGCTCTTATGCTGTAACTAATTAGCAATTTTAAATGTGAGAGAATATTATCAAATTCATGCAAGAAATTTATATGTTTATATATAAATTTATATTTACATAAACCTTTTTTTTTTAATAAAATAATAACACTTTCGTATAAAGAAGCTGTTAATTATTTGACCATTCTGACCTTCGTCTCCAATGTATAGTCATTTAATCACTCTATGGCTTCGCTATCCTTTCACCTGGTCTTCCTACCCACAGAAATGGGAAGAGATTATCTCAAATTAGCCCAATTCTTGCCACCACCGGGGCGCATTATGAGCATTTAAAGTGTCGTATTCTGAAGGAAGGCCGGATAATTGAGCTTCCCTTCGGAGATGCGTCAGCAGTTTTGTTTTTTAAACTCCAACCTGACTCCGAAATGGCCCTTTTTTTTTTTTTTTTTTGCCACACTTTCAGATTTCCTCTTGTGGTTTATAATTTCCACAAGTGTTCAATTATTTTAAATTGCCACTGTATGATTAATTTTGATGGCCTTTTTTTATCATACTATTTTCTATTCTGAAGGCATTGTTGAAGCTAATTAAAGAAAAAGCTTTTTAAAAAGGATATTCAGATTATAATGTAGACGATATTGATTGGATATTATCCGAAGATATAATTACTATTACACATAAGAACAAAAGTTTTAAAAATACAAATTATTTTGATATTTGCTGCAATTCGCAAAAAAAAAAAAAAAAAAAAAAAAAAAAAATGCATTATTTTTTTCTATCAAAATCTGAATTTCATTCGTATTCTTAAAATAAAAATCACAAATTAATATTTTCTCGACTTCTATGTAAATGCTGGACATAAATATATATCATGTAAATTTTAATAAAAAAATTTATATGTTTAATTTTCAAACTTGGAAAAATATTATGTATATTTTATTTATATATACTATTTTCGGTGCTGACGATTATATGTATTGATTTTTCTGACTCGGAAAATTTGTGATAGCAATATTTTACTGAAGTATCTAAAAATAGTTGTATTTGATTATTTCTTATTTTTTAATAGCAGTTTGATATATTTTCATAATAACTAAAATCTTCATTTATTCCAAAGTTTAAACAATAAAATTTTTTATTTGACAGTAAAAAATCGTTGTTTTTAAAATTTTATTATCATCATCATTGGCGTAACAAACCCATGGAGGGCCAAGACTTTCTGCCTAGTGGCAGATTTCGAGATGGGGATGTTTTCTTTTTTACGGAATATGGTTGTCCGCCCTACGCCCAACAGTCATATTTTTTATGTAGTTTACAATTTTTGTAAGATTTTTACAGCGTCTCGACTTCAAAAAGTTTGAGAACCATTGCTGTATACGATGTTAATCTAATACAAACATTTTGGATATGTTATTTATTATAACTATTATAATTTTTACTTCTTTATTAACGAAAGGCCTCCCACCAGTAGTATAACACTCTTCTTCATTCCAATCTTACAACAACATCATTCCTCACTCCACTCACATTTTCACGGTGCATATCAAATTTCTCATTTTACGTGCACACAAAACAAGCCTAAAAACCGGCAAAAAAAAAAAAAAACATCTCAAAAAATAAATAAACAAACTGCGCCTTGCAAAGTTTTAAAGTTACATAACTTATTACCAGTGACAAATGAGAATGGAGATTTGAATTAAGTTTTTATTTATAATTGAGTTGTTCCCCGTCGCAGTTGCTGGGTCGGCACTCCCTGTGACATTCGCAGTCACTCATTTTAGATCTCCGAAACCTGGGCCAGGCTCCAAAATAGGTTCTTTTGCCAGGCAGTCGTCGTTACAAATGAAAGAGGGGGGGGGGGGGAACACGCTACACCAGTCAAATATAGACGGGCTCAACATTTATTCCATCTCCCCATACACACAAAGTAGCATGTGCACCGGAATTGCAGGTATGTCGGAATTATAAATAAACCCTAAATCATTCTTGGAGGAGATCCATTATTTTGGGATAAAAGGTGAGAAAGGTTTCGTAACAGTCTCTGAATCACTGTAGTAGTCTTGTGGACATGGTCTTCAGAGTCAATCTTGTAATTTAACATGGCATATGTTGCATAGAAATGTGAATTATAAAAAGAAAAGCATAATTAAAGTCCGTAGTTGCTTTTAATGTGATGTGATTCACCTCTTTTAAGTCAATGAACCTATACGATGTGAACCTATTTACTTCGACAATATGAACCCATTTATTTCGACAATATGAACCTATTTACTTCGACGATACGAACAAACCTATTTACTTCGACGATATGAATCTATTTACTTCGACCATATGAACCTTTTTATTTCGACGATATGAATGAACCTATTTACTTCGACGATATGAACCGAAATGAACCTATTTACTTCGACGATATGAACCGAAATGAACCTATTTACTTCGACGATATGAACGAACCTATTTACTTGGACGATATGAACGAACCTATTTACTTGGACGATATGAACGAACCTATTTACTTGGACGATATGAAGCTATAAAAACTTATTTTCTTCGACGATATGAACCTACTTACTTCGACGATATGAACCTATTTACTTCGACAATATGAATCCATTTATTTCGACAATATGAACCTATTTACTTCGACGATACGAACAAACCTATTTACTTCGACGATATGAATCTATTTACTTCGACCATATGAACCTATTTATTTCGACGATATGAATGAACCTATTTACTTCGACCATATGAACCTATTTATTTCGACGATATGAATGAACCTATTTACTTCGACGATATGAACCGAAATGAACCTATTTACTTGGACGATATGAACGAACCTATTTACTTGGACGATATGAACGAACCTATTTACTTGGACGATATGAACGAACCTATTTACTTGGACGATATGAAGCTATAAAAACTTATTTCCTTCGACGATATGAACCTATTTACTTCGACGATATGAACCTATTTACTTCGACGATGAACCTATTTGACGATATGAACGAGCCTATTTACTTCGATGATATGAGCGAACCTATTTACATCGACGATATGAACCGATATGTACCTATTTTCTTCGAGAATTTGAACCTATTTCCTTTTACCAATCTTCATCCAAATTTATATAATTACAAATCATTGAGGGATGGAAAGCTATTTTCTTAGAAATCAACAATCTGATTTTATTTCTCTATTTTTTTTATAGTATTACACTGGAAATTCCTAAAACGATTCGAATACCAAAAATAAATGGATAAATTAGGATAAAAGTCATAATAGTCATAAAGTTTTTATAATACTGCACTGGAGAACAGTTTGATAAATTTTTTTCTTGTAGAAATTAAATGAATTTAAAATAACAATATTTTTAATCAAATAGTAAGTATTTCGTAATCAGCTTTTTTTTTTTCTCAGTAAGTTAATTAAATCAATTTAAAATAACAATATTTGTGATTAAAGATTAAATATTACGTAATCAGTTTTTTTTTTTTTTTTTTTTTTTTTTTTTTTTTTGTAAACAAACACCTAAATGTGTGTATGTGTTTACAAAAATCTTCAATACAAAATAACTTAATTTATCATCAACAATTATTAAATAGACTTTTTACTGTGAAACAATTTGTTATTATAGTTAGATAAATTTCAGTTAAAAATGTTTATTAAAAAATATAAAAATATTCTTTTTGCCTATCAAATGGACAGTTGACTTTTTTTGTTTAATAGATAAGTATCAATAAAAATCCGAAGTATTTACTGACAGCCATATATTATAACATGAAAAATATAAATATTAAAAAAATCCTTAATTCAGAAAAAAATTATTTGGAAATATGTTAATGATTTCAATATTTTAGAAATTAATGATTGTTTTTCCTTAAGAAAATATGAAAAGTCAACAATATTAATTTATCAGAATTAAAACAATTTGAAAATTTCTTTATGATGATTTTAAAAATTAATTAAAATATAATTTAATTTTAACCAAAAATTTTAATTACTTTTAAAGAAAAACTTTCGAATTATCGCATTACGCAAATACAATAATGATTACTTTATTTACGTATTACAAAATTTTTCGTTTTTGTTTTATTAATCAGTTGACAAAATGGATGAATTCTTTAAAATGTTGTGCATGCATTTTTTTTTTCTCGTATTACAACAAAATACAAATACATCATTGTATATTTCTTGTTAACATGAAGCAAATACATTTTAAAACATGAAGCAACACATTTTGAAACAAACAGATGTTTCAAACTTGAGACAAACACATTTTAAAAAAGAAAAGAATCTTGACAAAGGATTAGATTTCGTTTTCTTAACAACATCCGTATAATTCAAAAAGATCTCTGTACTGTCATCAAGTATATTAGTAACGAACAATAGATTTAAACGTGCCAAGTGTTGGCGGCCAAATGATTCTGGAAATAAACCATAATACCGTGTTTGCATCATATTACATACCGTCACTTTTCTGAGTCATTAACTTTGTAATCCTTACATTGAATCATTAACTTTTAACACTTTCATGCTTCAATCACATTGTAATGCATTGTGCACTTGATTCACTTTATAATCTTTTTTTTGTGCTTTATTCACATTATATTTTATATATTTTATTCACATTGTAATACACCTTTTAATTTCATTCAGCCAACTCTTTTCTGCTTTATATATTTTGTTTCTTATTTTCTTCATACTTTCATAGTTTGAATTTATTTTCTTTTTATTAAAAAAAAAAAATTAAGTGAGTTAATTGTTTTAACGCATCAAGCTTCTGGAGCTCGGTTCGTATCTTGTAAATCTTAGTACAGTTTCTACCAAGACATGGTGGCCTGATGGTCAATTGGCTAGCTTTCTGGCCCTTGGTACCACAGGCTTCAGGTTCAAATCGTGGCGGTGGCATGGATGTTTGTTAGTGGTTTGGAATCTACTTTAAAATGTAAGTACTCATCTAATTACCCCAAAGTGTGCAAAAATGACCGTAGAGCTACAAACCAAATTAATCTACCAAGACATGAGAGCTGTTAACGGGAAAGTCCCTCCATTGAGTTTATAAGGAAGGATGGTGGCTAGAAACACCACAGATCATGTAATTGTTCGCTCTAAACAAGCAGGGTTCCATTGGATGCTAAAATCTCATGTCGTAGCATAACAGCCGATTAGATGCTTGATTTCTTGCTTACTTCAGCTTCCGATTAGTTGTTGTTTTACGGCGTGAAATTTTAGTATCCGATAAAAACCTATCTTTACATCTATCAAGAACATCGATAACACACTTATACAAAGGAATTAAAGAGATACAGTTTAGTGACACTTGTAATTTGGTATTGGGATTTTAGTTATATCTATGAAACAATGTTTTAGTTATATGTATCAGCGATGATGTATCTGAATTTCATTTATCTAAATTATATTATCTGAACATCATTTATTGAAATGATGTTGAGATTACAAATCGGTTAGCCTGCTTTACATATTTTTTAAAGAAATGCTAATAAATTTTGCAGTGTCAGCGAAAAGAATGTATTTTTTACAAATATAAATAAAAATGTTCGTTCTAAACAAAGCATGGGCTCCACAGGACGCTGAAATATCGTGTCGTAGAATGCCATCCAATTAGAAGCCTGATATCCTGCTTACTTCAGTTTCCGATTGGTTGATTCTCTACGAAGTAAGATTTTAGTATAATATAAAAACCTATCATGACACCTATCAAGAACGTCGATAACATACTTGTACCAAGGAATTCAAGAGATAAAATTTAGGGACATTTGTAATTTGGGATTGTGATTTTAGTTACACTTGTAAAACGTTAGATTTAGCTATATTTATATCAGTGATGAAGTATCTGAACATCATTTATCGAAATGATATTATCTGAGCAACATTTATCGAAATGTTGTTTAGATTATAAGATGGTTAGCATGGTTAACAGATTAATTCCTTACACAAATATTAAGAAGTTAAAAAAATTTTGCAGCATCAGCAGAAAGAATGTATGTTTTAAAAATAGAAATAGATAAGTAATAGATTCCCAAATTCAGGAAATGAAATCAGAAATGATGATGGCATTGACCCAAACTAATCTTCCAAACATCAAAATAGATTTCTAAAGACCAAAGTTCAAAATGTTCTGCTGAATGTGACCCTTTTCTAATCTTACCCGGGTCAGATCCAGCAAATACACCATCTAAAAATATAAAATTTGCCGCTTGAAAAAAAGGGAACACGTCGAAGAAAGATGGTACCAGGCCCTAGCCTCGGTAGCTGGGGGTATCCGGTTACCAGCAGACGAAGAAGCGCGTGATGTCATCACCCGCCAAAAGATTTCGTAGACTTTTTCTTGTTCCTTCCTGTAGACAAGCCCGCTGATGTAGCCCGAGCCCCTCATAACTCATCATCAAACAGGACAAGCTAGCGTCGTGCTTCGTTACAAAGGGCAAGACACCCAGAATTTGTCATACGCTAGAAATCTTAAATGAGCATTGTGACAAGTGTCTGGCCTTTTCGATATCAGATGCATGATCCAAATATGCAAATCGCCAATGGTTGATTGGCTTTAATTCCGGATTAATTTAAGTAATTTGTGACATTTTATGTTCTCATTTATGTTCTTGTTTTTAAAAAAAAAGATATCGTTTTTGGAAAAGTTTAAAAATTGTCGCTAACAGTCAATTCATATCTGTTGTGGAATATATTGATCATTTTCTAACAAGCATTTTTTTTTTTTTTTTTTTTTTTTTTTTTTGAGAGAGAGAGAGAGAGAGAGAGCATTGTGACAAGTGTCTGGAATCTTCGATATCAGATGCATGATCCAAATATGCAAATCCCCAAAGGATGATTGGCTTTGGTTCCAGATTCATTTAAATAATTGCCGACATTTTATCTTTGTATTTATTTATTTTTTTAATAAATATCGTATTTGTCAAAGTTTAAAATTGTCGTTAACAGTCAGTTTATGGTATTTGCTGTGGAATATATAGATCAGTGTGTCAAGCATTTCTTTTTTAGCATTGTGACAAGTGTATGGCCTCTTCGATATCAGATGCATGATCCGAATATGCAAATCGCCAATGGAGGATTGGATTGGATTTTGGGTTCATTAAAGTAATTTGTGACATTTTATGTTCTTATTTATGTTCTTGTTTTTAAAAAAATAAATATCGTTTTTGCCAAAGTTTAAAATTGTCATTAACTGTCAGTTTATGATATCTGCTGTGGAATATATTGATCATTTTGAGAGAAGCATTTTTTTCCGAGCATCGTGACAAGTGTTTGGCCTCTTTGATATCAGATGCATGATCCGTATAAGCAAATGGTCAATGGATGATTGGCTTTTGTTCCAGATTCATTTAATTTGTGGCATTTTAATGTTCGTATTTATGTTTTTTTTTTTTTTTGTTTTTTTTTTTAAATAAATGTCGTTTTTATTACAAACAATAAATAAATAAAATGAAACCCCTAGATTCAACATTATAGAGCAATTGACGGTTTAAAATTAGAAAAAGAATTGATATTTCATAAAATTGATGGAATGAAATATTTGTATTTTTCAGCTTGAATCCAAAACAATCTTATCTTTCTCAACAAAGTTGATCAGGCAATTTCGTGTTAATAAAATAATTAATTACTTAGTATGACTAAGCCGATTAATTGTTCATGATTAAACAGATTAATTATTTATTTCTAACCTAACTAAATTCTTATTGTTTGTAGCCCACTTAATATCATAACTTCTCTCAAATCATCAGTTAATTTTGGCAAGTGTGCTGCTGGCGTGTAATCCATTTCAATCACGCTCTTATAACTTAATCAGATCTTCTTAACCAATGATCTGCATTAAAGTTTTTTTAACATTCAAATCCTGATCACGTCTAGAACCTCCCTCCACGTTCTCAAAAAAAAAAAAAAGAACAAGAAAAAAATCAAGAGATTGAGCAACAAAGAGCAATTGGCAACATGAATCCAAAAATTTTGAACTTTCTGAACAAAGTTGATCATGCAATTTCGTATTAATAAACTAATTAACTACTTATGACTAAACAGATTAATTACTTATTTCTAAACTAACTAAATTCTTATCGTTATCAAATTATAGACATTAGAGAGCAACTGACAACGTGAATGCAAAAATCTGAGCTTTCTGAACAAAGTTGATCATGCAATTTTATATATCATGCAATTTCCTATCATACTAATTAATTACTTACAATTAAAGATATAAATTACTTATGATTAAACATATAAATTATTTGATTAAACATATAAATTACTTATCATTAAACATATAAATTACTTATGATTAAACACATAAATTACTTATCATTAAACATATAAATTACTTATGATTAAACACATAAATTACTTATGATTAAACATACAAATTACTTATGATTAAACGTATAATTTACTTATGATTAAACGTATAAATTTCTTAATCATTAAACATACAAATTACTTATGATTAAACATACAAAAACATACAAATTACTTATGATTAAACATACAAATTACTTATTGGTTAAACAGATTAATTACTTATTTCTAAACTAACTAAATTCTTAGTGCTTGTGGCCCACTAAAGGCCATAATTTTTTCCACATCATCAACTAATTTTGACAGATGAGCGACTGGCGTATTATCCATTTCAACCACGCTCTTATAACTTAATTTCATCTTCTTAACCAATGATCTGCATTAAAAAAATTTCAACATTCAAATCCTCATCATGTCGAATACTTCCCCCCTCCCCCAACTCGAGAAAAAATAAATAAATGAAATGAAAATCACGAGGTTCCACATTAGACAGCAACTGACTTTAAAGTAGAAAAAGAATTGAGATTTAATAAAATTAACGGAATAAAAGAATTGTATCTTTCAACGGGAATCCAAAAAAATCTGAGCTTTCTGATCATGCAATTTTACATATCATGCTAATTAATTACTTATGACTAAACGAATTAGATATTTTTAAACTAACTAAATTCTTATTGTTTATAACCACTTAATAACCACATAACCACACGATGTTTTTCAAAAATCTTCAACTAATTTTGAGAGATGTGCGACTGGCGTATTATCCATTTCAATCACGCTCTTATTTAATTGCATATTCTTAACCAATGATTTTCATTAAAGTTTTTAAATCCTCCTCACGTCAAAAAAAACTCCCCTTCTCCCTCGAGAAAATAGATAAATAAAATAAAAATCACGAGGTTCAACATTATAGAGCGATTGACGGTTTAAAAGTAGAAAAAGAATTAGTATTAGTATTTCACAAAACTGATGAATGAGCTGATGGATGAAAATGAGCTTTCTGAACAAAGTTGATCATAGAATTTCGTATTAGTAAACTAATTAGTTATTTATGACTAAACTAACTAAATTCTTATTGTTTATAACCCACTAAATAAACTTTTTCAAAAATCATCAACAAATAATAGTTGAAGATTTTAGTCAAAATTATTAGCCAGTTTGGACTGATTGGCGCATTATCCATTTCAATCACGCTCTTATAACTTAATTGCATCTTATTAACAATGATCTTCATTAAAGATTTTTTAACATTGAAATCCTCATCACGTCAAGAGCCTCCCCTCCTCGTTCTCAAAAAAAAAAAAAGAAAAAATCAAGAGATTGAGCAACAAAGAGAAATTGGCAACATGAATCCAAAACAATTTTGAGTTTTCTGAACAAAGTTGATTATGCAATTTCGTATTAATAAACTAATTAACTACTTATGACTAAACAGATTAATTACTTTATTTCTAAACTAACTAAATTCTTATCGTTATCAAATTATAGACATTAGAGAGCAACTGACAACGTGAATGCAAAAAATCTGAGCTTTCGGAACAAATTTGATCTTACAATTTTATATATCACGCAATTGCATATGAAGCTAGTTAATTACTTATGATTAAACTATCTAAACTTACTTATTTTTAAACTAACTAAATCCTTATTGTTTGTATCCGAGTAAATGCCATAAATTTTTTCAAATCATCAACTAATTTTGACAGATGTGCGACTGGCTTATTATCCAAATCACGCTTTTATTTAATCGCATCTTCTAAACCAATGATCTTCATTAAAATTTTTTTTAACATTGAAATCCTCATCACGTCAAGAACCTTCCCTCCACGTTCTCCAAAAAAGAATAAGAAAATCACGAGATTGATCAACAAAGAGCCATTTTATTGTTTAATAAATAATAGTCCATTATTATTTTATTTTTATTATAATAAAGATTATAATATTTTATAATTAAGTAATAAAATTAAAACCATGAGATTCAACTTTATTGAGCAATTGACGGTTTAAAAGTAGAAAAAGAATTATAATTTAATAAAATTGATGGAATAAAAGGTTTGTATTTTTCAACGTGAAACCAAAAAATCTGAGCTTTCTGAACAAAGTTGATAACGCAATTTTATATGTCATTCAATTCCCTATCATGCTAATTAATTACTTATTAAACATATAAATTACTTATGATTAAACATATAAATTACTTGATTAAACATATAAATTACTTATAATTAAACATATAAATTACTTCGATTAAACATATAAATTAAACGTATAAATTACTTATGATTAAACGTATAAATTTCTTAATCATTAAATAGATAAATTATTTATGATTAAACTAACTAAACTTACTAATTTTTAAACTAACTAAATCCTTATTGTTTGTATCCGAGTAAATGCCATAATTTTTCTCAAATCATGAACTAATTTTTCTCATCCAAATCATCAGCTAATTTTTTGACTTCATTAAAATTTTTAATTAAAATCCCCATTACGTCTAGGACCTATCCTCCCCTTTCTCAAAAAAGAGCAAGAAAAATCCCGAGATTGAGCAACAGAGGGCCATTTTATTATTAATAAATAATAGTTCATAATCATTTTATTTTTTTTATTTAACAACTATTATATTAGTTAATAATTAAATAATAAAATAAAAAACACGAGATTCAACTTTATAGAGTAATTGAGTGTTTAAAATTTAATAAAATTCAATGAATAAAAGAGATTTCAACGTGAATCCAAAAAAATCTGAGCTTTGTGAAGAAAGTTGATCATTCAATTTCATATCATGCTAATTAATTACTTATGATTAAACATATAAATAACTTATTTTAAAAGGAACTAAATTCTTATTGTTTATAGCCAACTTAATACCATAATTTATTCCAAATCATCAACTAATTTTGACAGATGTGTGACTAGCGTATCATCCATTTCAATCACGCTCTTATAACTTAATCGCTTCTTCTTAACCAATGATCTTCATTAAAATTTTTAATTCATATCCCCATCACGTCTAGGACCTCAACTCCACCTTTCTCAAAAAAAAAAAGAAAAAAGAAGAAGAAAAATCCCGAGATTGAGCAACAAAGAGGCATTTTATTTGTCTCGCATCGACAGCAGTCACGAAAGGCTGGACGGAGGCACGCGACCCGCACTTCCTCTCGGTTGCTGGGCACTATCAACGTCCAGAGATAAGCGAGAGAAAAGGAGCAGAAATAATGGCTCCGCGGGGCTGACAACTTAATCGAGGGGCGCTAAGCCGAGACTCCATTTTTATCGACGCCCTGTCCGATAACGCTTCCTGACGGTCGCAGTGTCGGAGACCGCAGGTTTCGAAAAGCAGCACACTTTCTTTTTGTTGGTTTTTTTTTTTCCTATTCATTACTGTCCTACCTGCAGTGTTAAGGATGGGGCATGTCTTAGATAAGTAGGCTACCTTCACCTGAGGAGGGCGAGCTTGCTGTCTCAGCATTCCTGCTTCTTCTCAGTCTTCTTCTTCTTCAGGATTACTTGCAAGGTCTTCTTCTTCACTTGCAGGATGCTTGTCTTGCTGGGTTTTTTTTTAATGCTGTCAATGATAAAGACGTCTGAATGAAATGAAATATGGCCGTCTGTGGGAAAAATTTTAGTGCTCATCAGCGGATGGTCCATTGCAACGGATACTGGCAAGAGCTGTTACATGTTTTTGATAGGAGCTTTGCGATATGATTGATTTCTCAGCTTTTAGTTTTGACAGAGCAAAGTAATCCGATGCTGAAAACAATTAATCAGTCTCTATCCATAAATTAAATCGTTTTAATCTGTTCCCCAGCAAATCTCAAAAACAACTAAACTTGTCAAATGTTACATGACGTTTAAATTGATATGATGAAAAGGATGATAATGACTCAAATGATTTAAAAAATATTTTTTTTTTAAAAATATCGAATTAAAAATATGTTATCGAAGGTGAATAAATGATTGATTAATGATTTAAGAAGTCGAAATTGTTAACAAGAATAATTTTCATCATTTTCTGGTTTATAACACATAAATAAGATGGTTTTGAATCACACAAATAATAAATAGCCTAAGTATAAAATTATTAAGACTATGAATTTGGCATCAGCTTTTGCCTTTGTGATAAATACTTAATATTAATAGCATTGTGCATCAATTTTATTCTTATGATTAAACTTTCTAGTACAATAAATTTAAGTTTAAAATCCCCTAATAATAACTTTGTAAAAGCAGATAGAAAGTATAACATATTAATAAACATTTAAAGAAATTAATCATTTATTAAAATAAAATTTAACTAGGTTTATTGTTTAAAAACATCTGTTTTCATTTATATTAAAACAACAGAAAACAATTTGTTGTTGTTAAAACAAAACAAAGAACAATTTGGTTTTGAATGTTATATAATACTTCGAATGAAAAATATAGATTAAAATATTAATCAATAAAGTCAGACCAGCAAATTCATTATCCAAAATATGTGTATATTAAAAATATATGACTATAACTATCAATTTTTTTCAGGTTCTTATATTGCTTTGTTTTCTGATATAGGGTTTTATATAGTGTTACATTTTTATGAACACTTTTTAATCTATTTCAAATACTGATTATAATGGGTGTAAATTGTAACGTAACTAACAAAATTATTAGTATTTTTTTTTGTTCTAATGCAACTGGCAAACACTTTAGACAGCTTGTTCTTGGATGCCTTAAGGCAAGCGCTGCACAGACATTACTCCCTTTGCATTACCCAGGGGACGCGTAACTTGAAGATACGGACGCGGAGTAACAATGTCCCCGCAACGATCTACGATCCTATTAGGACTGGGACCTACGGTTTGACAGTGGCTTCCGAACCACTACAAACATCCATGGCACCGAGTGCCAGAGAGCTAGCCACCACTCGGCCATTCAGGCCCAAATTATTAATATAAGTACAGTTATATTTATAGTTATTATAATTGTTAGTATAAGTACTAACAAAATTATATATTATTTAAATATTAAGATATTATTTCATAGGACTAACAAATGTATATATTATTTAAGCATTTACTCCCTGGATTTGCAGCCCATGATAAGACAAGGCCGTCTGTTTACTGGCAGATTTCGATACAGGATATGGTTACTTTTTGCAGGGTAGGTTTGTCAACCTTAAGCCCAACAGTCTTATTAGAACGGGACCTACGGTTTAAACGGAAACGGAAGTACCTGTTTCGGAGTACCAATGGGGTAAATATACCCCCGAAAACCTCCACATAATCATTAATATAGTTAAATTTACATTATTGAAATTACATCGTGAATTTAGATAACAAAAGAAAAATTTACGCTAGTAAGTTTAAAAAAAAAAAAAAGAAAGAAAAGAAGTTTAGTTAAGTTACTGAGGTACAATTAGGAGTCCGTAACACATTTCCCCGTTGACAGTCAGTGTATTAATGGGAAAAAAAACAACAAAAAAAAATTAAAGAATTTAAAACAAATACATTAGAAATGAAAACATTAACTTCTTAAGAATTTTAGATGTCATTTGCAAAAAGAATTACGATAGCCAGTATTTGTGTTAGTTTTTGCACATTGCAGCAATAAATGAAAATTTAAGGAGCCAAATAGACACTTCAGATTTGCAATTTAGCTATTTTGGTCATTTTGAGTTCCACGAATTCTTTTTAGACGTGGAAGGACTCAAACGTCGCATCGTAGATAGCTCTAGGTCTTTTTCTAGAACTACTGACACCAGGATCGTAAACAGAATTGTGCGAATAGCTCCATTGCGAATCTGAATCTCCATTGCGAATTTATCATGAAAATTTTTTTGAGATTTTGAATATGTAATCCATTATCGGATTAAGATCGAGATCTTTATGGATTTGTTTCCGCCAACAAACCACGGAGCATTAATTTAACCACTTCATAGGCCTACGGTTTAAAGTGGATTCCTAACCACTACAGACATCAACTGGACCGCCAGGCTCGGGCACGTAACCTGTAGCGCCGAGCACCAGAGCGCTAGTCACTCGGTCATCAGGCCCCATTGTTTCTAGTCAATTATCCATTGCAGTCTAGTCAATTATCCTTTTTTTAAAAATATACCTTCTGGGAAATAGGAGGTATACATTAATCAATACGTAAGAATAAGCAAATTAATTTCTGTTCCAATAAGTTGGTGGGTGTAACAATCTAATAATTCAATGTTAATTTTTTTAATTAATATATTCAATGAATATGCTAATTTAAAAAAAAAATTATATATTCCTCTGCAGATAACATACTGACTGTTACTGACAATTTTAAATTTTGACAAAATTATATTTTTTTTAAAAAGGACATAAATAAGAACATAAAAATCCACAAATTACTTAAATGAATCTGGAACGAAAGCCAATCGTCTTTTGGCGATTTACATATTTGAATCATGCATTTGATATAGAAGAGGCCAGACATTTGTCACAATGCTCAATAGAAAAAAAAAAAAAATGCTTGTCACAAAAAAAGATCAATATATTCCACAGTAGATACCAAATGTCTTCATTAAAATTTTTAACATTCAAATCCTCAGATACAAATAAGAATATAGTTAGTTTAAAAATAAGTAATTACTCTGTTTAATCTTAAGTAATTAATTAGCATGATAGAAAACTGCATGATATATAAAATTGTATGATAAACAGTGTTCAGAAAGCTCAGATTTTTGGATTCACGTTGAAAAATACAAACTTTTATATTACATCAATTTTATTACATACTAATACTTATTCTTTTTCTACTTTTAAACAGTCAATTACTGTCTAATGCTGAAACTCGTGATTTTCATTTCATTTATTTATTTTTTCTGGAGGTGGGGGAATTCGACGTGATGAAGATTTGAATTTCTAAAAACTTTAATGCAGATCATTGGTTAAGAAGATGCGATTAAGTTATAAGAGCGTGATTGAAATGGTTAATACGCCAGTCGCCCATCTGTCAAAAATTAGTTGATGATTTGGGAAAAATTAGAGGGCTAAAATAAATAAGAATTTATATAGTTTACAAATAAATAATTAATCTGTTTAATCATTAAGTAATTTATATGTTTAATGATTAAGAAATTTATATGTTTACTGATTAAAAAAAAAATTTGTATGCACAATCATAAGAAATCTATATGCTTAATCATAAGAAATTTATATGTTTAAACATAAGTAATTTGTATGTTTAATCATAAGTAATTTATATGTTTAATCATAAGTAATTAATTAGTATGATAGGAAATTGCATGATATATAAAATTGTATGATCAACTTCATTCAGAAACGGGGCCTGAATGGCCGAGTGGTAGCGCTCTGGCACTCGGTACCGCAGGTTTTGGGCTCGAGTCCCGGTGGGGCCATGGATGCTTGTAGTGGTTCGGAATCCCCTTTAAACCGTAGGTCCTGGTCCTAATAGGATCGTAGAGCGTTGCGGCGGCATTGTTACTCCGCGTCCGTGGCTTATCTTCAAGTTACACGCGCCCCCTGGGTAATGCAAAGTGAGTACGTCCGTGCAGCGCTTGCCTTAAGGCATCCAAGACCAAGCTGTCTAAGTGTTTGCCAGCTGCATTAGAACAAAAAAAAAAAAAAAAACTTCGTTCAGAAATCTAAGATTATTTGGAACTACATTGAAAGATACAAATCTTTTATTCCATCAATTTTATAAAATACTTTAGAAATAAGTAATTAATTCGTTTAGTCATAAGTAATTAATTTATTTAATCATAATTAAATATTTGTTTAATCATCATATAGATGAATTGCATGATATATAAAATTGAGTCATCAATTGTGTTCAGAAAGCTTAGATGCTTTGGATTCACGTTGAAAAATACAAACCATTTATTCCATCAATTTTATGAAATACTAATTCTTTTGCTACTTCTAAACCGTCAATTGTTCTATAATGCTGAACTTGGTGATTTTCATTTTATTTATTTATTTTTTTCTCGAGGGAGTGAAGGTTCTTGACGTGATGAGGATTTTGAATGTTAAAAAATTTAATGAAGATCATTGGTTAATAAGATGCAATTAAGTTATAAGAGCGTGATTGAAATGGATAATACACTAATCACACATCTGTCAAAATTAGTTGATGATTTAAGAAAAATTATGGTATTAACTGGGCCGAAAACAATAAGAATTTAGTTAGTTTAAAAATAAGTTATTAATCTGTTGTTGTTATCGTATCCCTTTTGGAAGGAGGGATGCAGCTTCTGTTCTGATGGAGCACCCGTAGGTAGAAAGTCTGACTTCTGCTCCGTGACGCTCTTTTAGTAGGAGACAGGGACCTACGGCTTAAGGTGGATTCCGAACCACTACAAACATCCATGGCACCGCCGGAACTCGAATCTGATACCTATGGCACCGACCGCCAGAGCGCTAGACACTCGACCATTCAGGCCCTATTAATCTGTTTAATCATAAATAATTAATTAATTTATTAATAAGAAATTTCATGATCAACTTTATTTAAAAAGCTCAGATTTTTTTGGATTCATGTTGAAAAATGGAAATCTTTTATTCCACCAATCCTATTAAATACTAATTTTTTTTTCCATTTTTAAGCCGTCAATTGCTCTCTAATGTTGAACATCGTGATTATTTTATTGTTTATTTATTAAATAATATCATCCTTATCATCATCAGTAGGTCAACAGCCCAATGAGGGGCCATGGCCGTCTGCTTATTGGCAGATTTCGAGATAGGAGATGTTATCTTTTTTACAGGGTAGTGTTATCAACCCTACGCCAAACGCTTTTACGATCATATTAGACCAGGACCTACGGTTTAAAGTGGATCCCAAACCACTGCAAAAATTTCAATCGCTGGTTTCAAACCCGTAACATGTGGCACTGAACGCCAAAGCATATATATAATATTTCTTAGAGTCATTTTATTTTTATTTTTTAAGGAGGGATGGAAGGGTTGTTGACGTGACGAGAATTTAAATGATAAAAAAAAAAATTTAATGAAGGTCATTTGCCAAGAATTAAGTAATTAAATTAAATAATAAAAACGTGATTGTATAGTATGATACGCCAGTCGCATTGTTGATTCTCGAATCAATTATTCCACACCTCACATAATATAAAATTATTATGTGAGGTGTAGAAAAAAAAAAATTAAGAATATTGATAGTTTGTAGAGATAGATAATTAATTTGTTTATTGATGTGACATTGAGTGATTAGTTTTGTACAGAAAGCTCTAAAATTTTAGATGCATGTTGAAAAATACAAATCTTTTGTTCCATCAACTTTATTAATTATCAATTCTTTTTCTACTTTTAAACTGTAAATTGCTCTCTAACGGGATTTTATTTATTTTTTTTTTTCTCGAGGGAAGGGGGACGAAGATTTAAATATAAAAAAAAAAAAATTGAAGATCATTTGAAGAATAAATTTGCCAAGAATTGTATAGTAAATAATTGATGATTAAATAACAAGAGACAACTTGATTGCACAGACGTTACTCACTTTGTATTACGATAAGCCACGGGGTAACAATCGCTCTACGATGTTGATGATTCGAACCACTAAAAATATAATTATCATGTGCCATTCAGGGTGTAGAATTAAAAGAAAATTAAGAATTTTGCTAGTTTGATGATAAATATTTATGGAGATAAATAATTAATCAGTTTATTGATAGGACAGTGTTTGATCAATTTTGTATAGAAAGCTCTGAATTTTTGGATTCACGTTGAAAAATACAAATCTTTTATTCCGTCAATTTTATTAAAGGCTAATTCTTTTTCTATTTTTAAATTATTAATTGTTCTCTAATGTTGAACTTCGTCATTTTTAATTTTTATTTATTTATTATTTTTTATTTATTTATTTATTTATTTATTTTTGAGGAAAAGGTGAGGGTTGTTGACATGACGAGGATTTGAATACTAAAAAATTTAATTAAGAACATTTGCCAAGAGAATGTAATTAAATAATAAAAACGGGAATGAATTGTATTATACGCCAGTGGCATTGTTTAGGATTCACGAAAAAACATGATATAAATACTATTAAAACATTCTAAAATTCTTATTCCGTATTAAAAATATTTTTTAATACAGAATAAAAGAAAATTAATAATTTTGATAGTTTGATTATAAATAATTGTTGAGATAAATAATTTATTAGTTTATTGATATGACATTGAGTGATCAATTTTGTACAGAAAGCTCTAAAATTTTAGGTGCATTTGAAAAAATCTTTTATTCCATCAACTTTATTAAATACTAATTCCTTTTTCTGCTTTTAAACTGTAAATTGCTCTCTAATGTTGAACGTCATGATTTTTATTTTATTTATTTATTTTTCTAGAGGGGGGGGGGGGGGGCTGCCAACGTGACGAGAATTTGAATATTAAACAATTTTAATGAAGATCATTAGTCAAGAAAATGTAATTAAATAATAAAAACGTGATTGAATTGCGCCGTATTGTGATGGATATCATGGCGTATTAATCAATCATCGCCATTGATACCATTGTTAATGATTCACGAAAAAAATATGGTATTATGAGAGGTGTACAAAAAAAAAAAAATTAAAAATTTTGTTAGATTAATGGTAAATAATTAATATGGCATCGGTTGGCATATATATGTCATTGATATGGCATCGGGTGATCAATTTTGTACAGAAA
This sequence comes from Caerostris extrusa, assembly GCA_021605095.1. NCBI lineage: Eukaryota > Metazoa > Arthropoda > Arachnida > Araneae > Araneidae > Caerostris > Caerostris extrusa. The sequence goes on from BPLR01007868.1 coordinate 113,767, forward strand.
GCTCAGATTTTTGAATTCACATTGGAAAATACAAATCGTTTTATTCCATCAGTTTTATTAAATAATAATCTTTTTTTTTTTCTACTTTTAAGCTCTCAATTGCTCTCTATCGTGATTTTTATATTATAGTTTATTTATTAAATAATATAACATTTGTTAAATGAAAAATAAATTGATAATGAACTATTATGTATTAAATAATAGTTCATTATCACGAGTTATTTTATTAAGTTTTTTTTTTTTTCTTATGGGAGGTGAGGGGGGGAGGCTTATCGACGTGACGAGGCTTTTAATATTAAAAAAAAATTAATAAAGATAATTAGCCAAGAATTAAATAATTAAATTAAATAATAAAGGCGTGATTGAATTGTACGATACGCAGCCGCAAGGTTGATGATTCGAGAAAAATTTAATTATTATGTGAGACGTTGAATAAAAAAAAAAAAAAAAAAAAAATTGAGTAATTTGTTAGTTGGATGATAAATAACTACAGAGATAAATGATTAGTTAGTTTATTGATATTTTTTTTCTTTCTAATGCAGCTGGCAAACACTTAGATAGTTTGGTCTTGGATGCCTTAAGACAAGTACTGCACAGATGTTACTCACTTTGCATTACACAGGGGGCGTGTGTAACTTGAGATAAGCCACGGACGCGGAGTAACAATGCCCCTGCAACGCTCTACGATCCTATTAGACCGGAGCCTACGGTTTTAAAGTGGATTCTGGACCACTACAAACATCCATGGCACCGCCGGGACTCGAACCCGAAACTTGTGGTACCGAGCGCCAGAGACTCGGCCATTGATATAATATCGGATGGTCAATTTCGTACAGGAAGCTCTAAATTTTTGGATTCATTTTAAAAATATATATCTTTTATTTACACATATTTTTTAAACACTAATTCTTTTTCTAATTTTAAGCTATCAATTGCTGTCTAATACTAAAGCTCGAGAATTTTATTTCTTAAATTTTTGTTTTAACGTGTGAATGATTTGAATGTTAAAAAAAATTTAACGAAAATTACTGGCCAAGAAAATGTAATTAAATTATGAGAGCGTGATTGAAATGGATGTTCTCAAAATTTATCGACAATTCGAAAAAATTATGGTATTAAATGGCTTATAAAAATAAAAATAAGTTTAGTTAGAGTAGCGATAAATAATTTATTAGCTTACTGATACGAAATTGGATGATAAATTTTATTTAGAAAGCTCTGATTAGAAATGCATGTATGCATCTATTTTATTAAATAAGAATTTTTTTTTCTAATTTTAATCCTTCAATTGCTGTTATTGAATCTCATTTTTTTCCTTTTTATTTATTTATTTATTTATTTATTATTAATATTATTTTTTTTTGAGTAGCAGTAGGGGTTTCAGATAAGTGTTTGAAAGAAGAAAAATAGTAATAATGAACGTCATTGGCCAAGGAAAATGTAAATTACTTTTATAATTGTAAATTACTCTTATAATTCAATTACTAGTCAAGCAGTAAATTTTCTTGAAGCTTAACCAGAGACGCTACTATATTTGTAGGAATAAAAATTAATAGTATATGATCAATTACCTACCATTCATAAACTTGTCAAAGGAGAATTTTAAAACAATCAGTAATTACAAACAAAAATTAATTTATGGTAAATCAGAAAAGAAGAAAGAGTCTTCAACAATTAAATTCAAATTTCGTGATACCTTTTAATGTTACAATGAGGCGTATAAAAGTCAATTTCTTTGATTGCTGTGTTTTTATATTGGTTAAGAGTGTTAAACAATTTAGTTGAAATAAAATTAATAAAATTTTTGAAGGGATAAAAGCTTAGAATTTCAAAAATTTTTCGTGAACCACTTTACATACGCAATTTACCGAAATGGAATATTTTGGAAACGCTAGTCACATAGTTCTCAAAGTTTGCTAAAAATAAACCCTTTAATGATTAAAAAAAATGTATGATATTAGATAATCTATACAACTTTTTAAAAATGCAAATTTTAAAAATAAAAATAAAAATGTGTTACGAATTTCATTTTTATGTGTTAACGCATAAAACGACTTACGAATCATATTAGCGATCGAGAATGATTGACAATAGAATGTATGAATCATTACTGTCCATCATACTTGATCGCTAATCTGATTCGTCAAAGATGACGTCGCGTTAGCTTCGCGTTTCCAATGAATTCCGCGTTTCTAATAATTTCTGAAATGAATCTCTTGGTGTGGGAGGAGAATAAACTTTTAAATAAAAAGTTACACTTATTTTTCTTACCGTGAATTTTTTATGGAAGTCACAAAACTCATAACAAAACAAAATCAAGTTTCACACGTGATAATAATTAATTAGTTTATTGATGTAAAATTGTATGATCGATTTTTTTTTTTTTTCTTCCAGAAAGCATTGATTTTCGGATATAAGTCGAAAAATTCAAAACTTTTATTACACGCATTTTATCAAACATTAATTTTGTTTTCTGATTTTAATCCTTCAACGCAACTTGCCATTTGTCTTTTAGGCACCTGGCTGCTATTTTTCCAAAATTATCAAAGGTATTAAAAAAATTTTTGTTACCGATCGAAATTATTTAAAAGATATTTTCCGACATTTAATATTGCTGTAATTATCTTATTATGGTAATTGCGTGATTATAATATTATTTGGAATGCATGGTTAAAAAGTTTAAATAAAATGGGAGATTTTAAGATTTAATTTAAGATTATTTTTAGATTTAAATATGGTGTTTTATTTTTCTATATTGTTACGTCGAAACCCATGTCCCTCTGTTTAGGGGAGGTCAACGCCCATGTCCAGAAAAACATCCTGTCTGTGGGGGTGTCTGGCAGGGGGTGAGGTGACGGGAGAGAGAGAAAGAATGTAAGAGTGAGTTGAACTTCTGCAACCAAAGAGAAAGGTTGTGTGAGCAGTGCATCTTCGAGCTTGATGGCTGCATAAACTAAAGGAGTTGAACAACGGCGACCAAAGAGAAAGGTTGTGTGTGGCAGTCCATCTTCGAGCTTGATGGCTGCCTAAATAAAGGAATTAATTTATACAGTCCATTCATGTCTGTGTCATTCTTCGTGTCTGTGTCGAAGATTACTTGAGTTTATTTTTGTGACCGAGCTATCGAACATATATATACTATCATATTTATACTTCCATATATTTATAATTTAAATCATCAAAACTTTAGCAATATTACTGAATTCTAAGTATAATTTTATATTATTTAATTTATCAATTATTTTTTATATTATATAATTTTATCAATTATTTACAGAATAAAACATTCTTTTTAAAGATGATCAAGTTGACTCATTGTAACTATCGTAAGATGCTAAATTGACAAAAATTAAAAATTGAAATCTTTAAAAATAATGAAATTTTTCTGTTTTCTGTTAGTTTGTTAAAAAAAAATTTCTCTTAAATTATTATTTATTATATCTATTTATACTTTGAATTATTATTTATTATATTTATTTATTCTTTGAATTATTATTTATTATATTTATTTACTTTTTGAATTATTATTCATTATATTTATTTATTCTTTGAATAATTATTTATTTATTATTATTTATCATTTCACATTAATTCTTTTTCTGTGAATGTTATTATTAATTTTGCGAGTTGTAAATATATTTTACTTTGTTCCCTATACTTAAACAAGTAATAAAAATTATGAATTATTCAAAATTAAAAAAAAAAAATATTAAGAATTTTTATTGCTTGGATTTCTGTATTATTTAATTATTTTAATTACTTGAGTTAAATATTTTTAATTTCATCATAGATTTAAGATCTCCAAGTTTTTTTAATATTCTGAATTTTTTTATATTTCAAAATATATTTCTGATCAATGTATAAATATAATCCTGATCAATATATCCCTGTTCAAATATATTCCTGATCAATGTATAAATATAATCCTGATCAATGTATAAATATAATCCTGATCAATATATCCCTGATCAAATATATTTTTGATCAATGTATAAATATAATCCTGATCAATATTTCCCTGATGAGATATATTCCTGATCAATGTATAAATATAATCCTGATCAATATATCCCTGATCAAATATATTCCTGATCAATGTATAAATATAATCCTGATCAATGTATAAATATAATCCTGATCAATGTATAAATATAATCCTGATCAATATATTCCTGATCAATGTATAAATATAATCCTGATCAATATATCCCTGATGAAATATATTCCTGATCAATGTATAAACATAATCCTGATCAATAAAATCCTGATCAATGTATAAATATAATCCTGATCAATATATCCCTGATCAAATATTGATCAATGTATAAATATAATCCTGATCAATATATCCCAGATCAAATATATTCCTGATCAAAAACAAGATCTTGTTCTTAACGTAAATTACTTGACTTCTTTTACTCCCATCGAATTAGAGGTTTGTCAACCATTTAATAATTACATTGAGGCATCAAGTATAATTATGCTAATTATTAATTATAGTGAAGCGAATGGCAATTTTTTCTAATATAATAACATATCCAAGATTTAACAAATTATGTACTCATGTTATTTCTTGAAGCTGGTATTCGTACAAGCATTTTAAGAGCTTGAATAATGTATGAGTTGGAATGACGCCTTTGCAGAAGAGTATGAGTAACGACTTATCATTCTTGCTAAAAGGTCAAGTAAAAGGGTAGGGAGAAAATAACAGTTGGAATGAAATGCATTATTATGATAATAAATGTAGAAGGACCAGTTTATAAATGTCAAGTTTGAAAAGTCTTTGTATGATTTATTGCATGTTAACTTATGTTAACCTTTTTTTCTTAAAAAGGTTTTTCTAGTTAAAAATAACTTTTTGCTAATTAAATTTAAATGTGAAGTTTGTAAAACTAGTATGTTATATTGAAAAATGTACATTTACGGTTAAGATTATAAGAAAATGGTTAAAATATTTATAACAATTTTCGGTACTTACGTATTAACGGTACCTTGGCGACACTTGCGCCAATAAAGAGCACACACGCCAACCGCAGCTACAGATTTGGCGCCAATCTACACTTAAATTTTTTTTCCAAATAATAAAATATATATGAAACACTTAATTTAAAATCAAAACTCTTTCAAAATATTTTTATTCCAAATAATAAAGATTGGCGACACTTAAAAACCGCCAAGTCTGTCGCCAAGGTACCGTTAATACGTAAGTACCCAATTTTCTTTTAAATTATCTCTAAGTAATTGATTGAAATAGTTTAATAATACATTTCTGATAATAATGTAGAAAGAATTATAAGTGATGAAATAATCATTTTACTGAATAAGCAAGAGATCATGACAAAATTATTGAAATGCCTATTGATTTTCGATTATAACTTATCCTGATATATTTATATATTTATAATATGTTTTTTTAATATATGTGGCACTCAGTAATTATTTATAAGCAGTAATAAACCCAATTTATAAACATTGTTTCTCATACAAACAAAAACATATATATTTATATATGATCAGTTAAAAACCACGATATGATAATATAAAAAGGTATAAATAAAAACAAAATAGAGGGTAAAAAAACTGGGCACATGTAATTTATGTGTTAAATATTTTTACATGTATGTAAACCTCACAATAGTATATTGAAATACCCCAATGCTTTATAAATTAACTTCATTATCCAATTTATAAACATCGTGTAAAAAAAAAGATATAAATGTCATCATGTAAAAAATATAGATAAAAATAAAATGGATAGTAAAAAACTGGGCGCAATTTATATGTTGAATAATTTTATTTATATGAAAATCTCAAATGGTACATTGAAATAAACCCAATGCGTATAAATTAGCGCATACCTCATTATAAACAAATCAGTAAATAAACCCAATTTATAAACATTCGTTATAAAACAAATTCATTTTATACACGATCAGTAAAAAACACGATATGATCATGTAAAAATTTATAAATAAAAACAAAATAGTATTTTGAAAAAAATAGTGGGTAAAAACCGGGACACATGTAATTTATACGTTGAATATTTTTATTTATATGAAAACCTCAAAATGGTATATTGAAAGAACCTCGATGCTTTATCGATTAGAGTACTCAAACAAATTCAGTAAATAAACCCAATTTATAAACACTATTTTTCATTTATATACGATCAGTAAAAACCACGACGATATGATTATGTAAAAAGATATAAATAAAAAACAAAAATGGAGAGTATAAAAAAACGGGACACATGTAATTTATATGTTGAATATTTTTATTTATATGAAAAGCTCAAAATGGTATATTGAAAAATCCAACTGCTTTATAAATTAGAGAGAGTACCGCACTAGAAAATAAATCAATAATAAACCCAATTTATAAATATTGTTTCTCATTTTTATACGATGAATAAAAACCACGATATGATCATGAAAAAAAAATATAAAAATAAAGACAAAATGGAGAGTATAAAAAAAAATCGTAACACATTTAATTTATATGTTGAATATTTTTTATTTATATGAAAACCTCAAAATGGTATATTGAATGTACCCCAATGCTTTATGAATTAGCTTGTCTTATAAAACGAATCAGTAATAAACCCAATTTATAAACATTGTTTCTCATTTAGATACGATCAGTAAAAAAAACACGATATGATCATGTAAAAAGATACAAATAAAAAACAAAAATGGAGGGAAAAATATGGGACACATGTAATTTATATGTAGAATATTTTTACTTATTTGAAAACTTCAAACTGGTATACTGAAGTAACTCCATTGCTTTCTAGATTAGCGTGCCTCATTATAAACGAAACAGTGATAAACCTATATATAAACAATATTTCTCATACAAGCAAAAGCATTTACATTTATATACGATCAGTAAAAACCACGATATGGTCATGTAAAAAGATGTAAATAAAAACAAAATGGAGAGCAATTTATATGTTGAATATTTTTATTTATAAGAAAAAACCTGAAAATGGTATATTGAAATAACCCCAATGCTTTATAAATTAGCGTACCTCATTATAAAAAAATCAGTAAATAAACCCAATTTATAAACATCGTTTCTCATTTATATACGACCAGTAAAAAAAAAAAAAAAAAAATAAAAACACGATATGATCATGTGAAAAAGATATAAATAAAAACAAAATGGAGAGCAATTTATATGTTGAATATTTTTATTTATAAGAAACCTAAAAAATGGTATATTGAAATAACCCCAATGCTTTATAAATTAGCGTATACCTCATTATAAAACAAATCAGTAAATAAACCCAATTTATAAACATCGTTTCTCATTTATATACGACCAGTAAAAACACGATATGATCATGTCAAAAAGACATAAATAAAAACAAAATGGACGGTAAAAAAAAAAAAACGGGTCTCAGAATTTCAACAACAACCTATTGCTGATTGGCGAACAAATTGTGTCGGCGTTTATTGTGCTAATCATTTATAATGTCGATGGCAATATCTTCCCCTTAATATAAGTATATAAAAGCTGAAAAAATATTAAAATTCTTTACAAAATTTTATTATAATATGTTAGTCACGTAATGCCCTCTTGTTTTTTTACATATCATACAAATAAACACATGCAATTTATATGAAAACCTCAAAATGATATATTGAAATAACTCCAATGCTTTATAAATTAGCGTACCTCATTATAAAACAAATCAGTAAATAAACCCAATTTATAAACATTGTTTCTCATTTATATACGATCAGTAAAAACGCACGATATGATCATGTATGTAAAAAAGACATAAACAAAAACAAAATGGAGGGTAAAAAAAAAAAAAAAAAAAAAAACGGGCCTCAAAATTTCAACAACAGCCTGTTGCTGATTGGCGAACAAATTGTGGCGGCGTTTATTGCGTATATCATTGAGATTCATGAAGAGGCGAAATCTTGGCCCATAAAATAGCTCTACAAACACTCAAAAGGGCGCATAAAAGTCCGGAAAAACGCTTAAACAACGACCCTAGGGCAACTATTACTGTCTTTATTTGAAGGGGAAGCATTCAATAAACAACGCTGCAAAGAGCCGAGATACCGGGCTGATGAACAGCACTTGCTCGAGCGACTGGCGCGCCGTCTAGCGGTGAGCCTGAGCTTGCACGTCGCTATAAATCAAGGGAGGATTGTGCTCATAAATTAACTCTGCGGTTTTCTGAAATTTATCTCGACTACTCCACAACGAAGGCGATCTCCACTACTCTTTTCTCGAGATTTTCTTTTTTCTTTTTTTCATTCATTCTTTCTTTCTCTACCCTTTTTATTTATTTTTTTATATATATACATTTTTTTGTTCATTAGCTACGAGATTAGGTTTCATAAGTACGTTGTGTTCGTGATTTTTATGAATACAAGAATCACAATATTACAAATAGCGGGAGGGAGAGAAAGAGGTATTCGGGTTTTTCTTATTCTTGCCCCGTTATTTATGGGGTTGGGAGTGGTGCGAAAGGCGCTCCGTGTTGTTTGTGAGGTGTGTATTGTGGAAGTAGAGTTGCATAGTGAAAAAAGATTTGGAAATAAATAAATAATGGTGAACTTTCTTTAATCTAATCATTCAATGAACAAATTTTGTATAAATTATAATCAATATGCTGTATAAATAAATGAAAATGATGAATATCGAATTTGAACGATGAATACGATTGTGCTCATACTACTGTGTCCAAAAAAAGTAGGACCAATTTTCAATTTAAAATTCGCGGGTCTTATGGAATTTCAATTTTTTTCTTTTTTAGGTTGCTGGCACTGTCCTTGACATCTGTATGAAATTTGACGTCAAAATATTCATTAATGTTTGAGTTTGCGAGAGACTAAAACTGATTCCGGCGATTTTTGAAATGTCTGAATTAATTGAGCAAAGAACTTGCATTATATTTTTGTTTGCGGAAACGTATAGAATGTTGCAGTAGGTGAGCATGCATTGAGGATTGGAAAAAAAGTTGGCATAAGTGCATTGTGTCCGGAGGGGATTACTTTGAAGGCGATGAAATAAATTTGGAAGAATAAAAATAAAGAGTTTTTGAAAGAAAAAATAATTGGTCTTAGTAAGTTAACTCTGTGGTTTTCAGAAATATATCTCGACTACTCCACTACTCTTTTCACGAGATTTTTTTTTTTCATTCATTCTTTTTTTCTCTACACTTTTTATTTTTTATTTATTTATTTTTTTTATATATACATTTTTTTTGTTCATTAGCTACGAGATTAGGTTTCATAAGTACCTTGTGTTCGTGATTTTTATAAATGCAAGAATCACAATATTACAAATAGCGGGAGAGAGAGAGAGGTATTTGGGTTTTTCTTATTCTTGCCCCTGTTATTTATGGGGTTGGGAGCGGTGTGAAAGGCGCTTCGTGTAGTTTGTGAGGTGTGTATTGTTGAAGTAAACTTGGATAATAAAAAAAGATTTGGAAATAAATAAATAATGGCGGACTTTCTGTAATGTAATCCATCAGTGTACGAATTAAATGATATATATTTACTTTTTGTATAAACTATAATCAATATATTGAATAAATAAATGAAAATGATGAATATCGAATTTGAATGATGAATAAGATTGTGCTCATAAATTAACTCTGCGGTTATCAGAAATTTATCTCCACTATTTTCTGGATCTTTCTTTGTCTCTTTGTTTCTACTCTTTCGTTGTCGAAGGTAAAATATACCTTAAAAAAAAAAAAATATACCTTAATTAAATAAATAAATAAATTATAATCAATACAGTATAAATAACTGAAAATGATGAATATCGAATTTTGAATGATGAATAGGATTGCGCTCATAATTAACTTAATTAAATTTTTTCTGCGGTTTTCTGAAATATATCTCGACTACTCCACAACGAAGGCGATCTCCACTACTCTTTTCTCAAGATGTTTTTTTTTTTTTTTTTTTTTTCATTCATTCTTACTTTCTTTCTACACTTTTTTTATTTATTATTCTGTTTATTTTTTTATATATACATTTTTTTTTTTTTGTTCATTAGCTATAGATTAGTTTTCATAAGTACATTGTGTTCGTGATTTTTTATGAATGCAAGAATCACAATATTACAAATAGCAGGAGGGAGAAAAGAGGTATTCGTGTTTTTCTTATTCTTGCCCCGTTATTTATGTGGTTGGGGAGCGGTGCGAAAGGCGCTCCGTGTGTTGTTTGTGAGGTGTGTATTGTTGAAGCGAAGTTGGATAGTGAAAGAGATTTGGAAATAAATAAATAATAGTGGACTTTCTTTCATGTAATCAATGAATGAACGAATTAAATGATTCCATATTTACTTTTGTATAAATTATAATCAATATGCTGTTTAAATAAATGAAACCGATGAATATTGAACTTGAATGATGAATAGGATTGTGTTCATACTGTAAATTAATTTTGCGGTTTTCTAACATTTATCTCGACCACCCCACAACGAAGGCGATCACTACTCTTTTCTCAGGAGTTTTACGATTTCTTATTTACTTTTGTCTAAATTATACTGTATAAATTAATGAAAATGATGAATATCAAACTGTGTCAAAGGCACATTTAGGCTTAATAAAATTTTTAACGACTAAGCAAGCTAAGCAGTTAAGCAAATTTTTTTTTTTTTTTTTTTTTTTTGCAATTTATTTAATTACGTACGATTAAGCAATTTAACTGCAAAAATAGTACATTCTAAAACTATGTAATGCGAGTGTAAATGTTTTTACTTCATAAAATAAATTTAAAACAAATGTTTATCATGTTATCAAAAATATGTTCATTTGTTTACAATACTAAATAATACAATCATAAATAAATTTAAAACTGTTATCAAAAACATACTCATTTCTTTACAAACAGGTTTTTTTTCTTTTTGTCCTTTAAATGGGTGATCGGATTTCATTAGTTCGTTGTTTTGATAATTTTAGAAATGCAAAAAATCAGAATATTATAAACCGCGTGCTGAAATAGATATTTATGTTACTTGTTATTTAAAACTGGAAGCTAAATGAAAATGCTTATGTGGTTTATAAAATGTGCATGGAAGTGATCATGTGGTTTGAGAGTTTTCTATTGTTAAAATGAAGTAAGATAGATAATTAGAGCTGTGGGTAAATAAATAATGGCAAACATGCTTTAATACAATTTTAGGCGCAATTAATAATGAAAATGACTTCATCTTTCCCTACTGTAAAATAACAGATATTACGTGTTGATTTTAAATCAAAGAAAACAATTATTATCAACTATTTTAGGGAACTAATATTAGCTATAATTTGTATCTTATTTAGCAATTGTTATTAATCCTTGAACTGAATTAAGTTATTTATTAAACGACTATGTGGAATCGTTTAAAAGCAGATAGTTGAAAGTAAAGAATTTACTTTTAATACGAAATAAAGACCTCTTCTCATGTTATTTAAATATACACATATTTTATTTATGTTTGCGTACCATTAACACATTTTTTTTCTCATCATCAGCTGCGAGATGAGATTTTGTAAACATGTGGATATGTGGAATAAATATGTGGGTATGCTAATATGTTCATAATTTTCATGGTTCATGATTATATTATATTTTCTTTATAATAATGTTACGTTGTTATTTATGAGACTAAGAACTGCAGAAAGAATTAGCGAGATGTGACTTATTACAGAAAATTAACTGACAAACAGGCGGATTGTATTAAATAAGAAATGGCAGATTGCTTAATATGCCCTTAAATATAATGAACTATAAAATTATTTCAATCAATTTTTTTTTCTTAAATAGTAATAGTCAATTAATCCTTGACTAATGATTTTATTGAATTATATTATCGCTAATATATATTTTATATCAGTAGAAGTTAACTTAATTTTTGATTAAGTTGTAAATTAGCGCAAATCAAAATGCTTTGGCTGATAATCGAATTTATTTACCATTAGTTGAAGAATAAATGGGCTTCATTTGTACTCTGTGTATTAAAGCAAGGATAACAATATTACAATTGTGGAAGAACAGATACATTGTCTTGTGTGTAAATATATATTATATATATATATACACTCAAGAGCCAAAACATTATGACCACCTGTCAATAACGAGTTGGCCCACCTTTGGCGCGCAACACAGTTTCAACCCGTCTGGTATGGATTAATACCCACCACTTAATACCAGTTAAATATCACTCCACCTGATCACGGGCCTTCCACGTCATCCAGGCGAGTTCATTGCAAAATGCAGGGGTGGTCATAATGTTTCGGCTCTTGAGTGTATATATAACACGTATTTTTCGGCGTAAGCTGCAAGATTGAAGCTTCACTGTGTTAGTGTGTGTTCGTTTTTATGAATGCAATAACCACAATATTAGACATAGCAGAAGTAGAGTAATTTGTGTTTCTTTTCCTTTGTAGGTTATTTTTTGGGACAAGAAACTGTAAGAAAGCGTTCATGTTGTTTGTAAGATGAGTTTTCTGACGATGGAATACGATAGTAATAGAGGTTTCGGTAAATAAATATGATATACTTTGTAAATCTTTTATGAAAAAAAAAATAATAGAACATTGAAATTTTATTCCATTTTAAATTCATATAAACTAAATATTATATTAATTAGGAGTAATAGTTTGATTAAAAATAAATGTTTAATTAAGGGAGTTTTATCAATTGCCATAATAAATAAATAAAAATCAAAATAATATTTTTGCATTGAGATTTTAAAATAAAAAATTGTTATTTTTGCTTTTATTTCCATATTTTAAATTAATTTAATTAATCAATACAATAAACACAAAAAAAAAATCATAAAAAATTCAAGAGTTTTAGACTTTTGTGGATATGTTAAATAAAAAAAAAAAAAAAATATCTAATTCGATTACAGAAGAAATTTCATTTTTTGTTATCCTCAAAAAAGGAAATAAAATACAAATGAATTTCTTTATTGTTTGAATAAAAATAAATATAAAATAAAGTATATAAATATATATAATGTATATATATATATATATATATATATATATATATATAAACCACAATTATAAAAAATAAATAAATAAAATAATATACAATATTTCTCAAAAGACATAACGTTGTATTTGGGTATGTGGTATAGTAGTATAGTAGAGTCATTATAATTTTTTCTACATAAACATGTATAGTATAATATTAAATGGAAATAAGAATTTACTGATAATATTATATTATTATATAAACTTTTATTAGTTTTCGATTTTAACATGTAATTTGTTATTTGTCAGTTTGTTATTAATAATGAAATGTTAATAATTAATGTTGTGCTAAATATTAATGTTATAAATGTGGCTTTCTACATTAATTTCAATTGATAATGCTTGTTTATAAATATGTATTTTTTCTTCATGAATTATTAAAAACATGTATGATAATAAAGATAAATTATGGGATGTAATAAAAGTTATATAGAATTTAGCACATTTTCGATAATATTTGTTATTTATTTTTTCCAATATAATACTTTTTTTAATATTAACATGTAATAAAGTTATATAGAAAATACCACTTTTTTTTTTGGAAATATTTTTTACAGTATCTTACTTTTATTGCAGTGTGAAAACGATTGTAGTTCTAAAACTACAACAAGCCAGATTATGCCGGATGCTTATTGGGGAAAACGACGGATCTTTTGATTGGTCGAATTTTTTAAAGATGGAAAGAACTTGTCAGACAACAATGATTCATGTTATCGTTATTTTCTTTTATTTGAACTGAAACTTTGTCATTCTTGAATTTTCTACTCATAAAAAACTTTTTTTTTTTTTAATAAGTTAAACAGAATATTTTCAAAGGTTTGTTTCATTTCAGATAATTAGCTGAGAATTATATTAATAAGTAAATATAATTTTATTCCTATTTTGTGTTTTTATATGTTATTTAATATTTGAATTAGAATATTGATAGTTGTTAATTTATTATACGTAGTTCGATGTAATTCATTTGTAATAACTTGATTTTTCATACAATATAATTTAAATTAAATGAAAATAAATAAGCATTTAATATGAAAATAAATAATCATTTAATACAAAAATAAATATTTTCTTTTGCATTTGTTTACTTTTGTATAATAATTGCTTTACTGTAGTAACTTAAATAAAATTTACAGGATGGCTAAAAGTTTTCGTGAGGACGTGAATAAAAACATTATATATCTCTACTAATTGTACAATTTTTTACCTGTTATCAAAAATATTCTGTTGTTTTATTAGGAAATTTATCTAGTAATATTTTCCTGTGTGCTTTATAAACATTTATTAACTTATAAAAGTTTGATCGTGTTAAAAATGTTTGATCTTATAAATTCTAAACATATTGCTATAAATAATGTTTGAATGTGAATAAATGCTGTGAATAATACTATTGAAGTAATTTTAAATGGGAATAAGTGTTATGAATAATGCTACTTAAATAATTTTGAATGTGAATAAATGTTTTTGAATAATGTTACTTAAATAATCTTGAATGTGAATAAATGTTTTGAATAATACCAACTGAAATAAATTTGAAATAAATGAATGAAAAATGAATAATGCTACTTAAATAATTTTGAATGAGAATAAATGTTATGAATAATTTTTGTAACGTCCTTGCTCTTTGTAGAAATATTACGTTATTAATAAAGAATAAACATTATATACATTTGTGTTTGTGTCAATTGTATTGATTTTTTTTTTTTTTTGTATTAACATTCGTAAAATTATTTTTAAATAATTCTCAGTAGTAATTTTAAAAATTAAACCTCCAATTTTCAAGCAGAACTTTAAAAATTTCTATCTTAGCAAAGATGATAAATATACAAAATATCCATAGAAAAATATTATTAAAAGTTTTGATAATGTGAATTTTAATCTGAATCTCTGTACTTTATAAATATTTTTTTGTGACTTATGAAAGTTTGATCATGTTATATTTGTTCTTACAAATTCTAAATATATTGCTATAAATAATATTTTAATGTGAATAAATGGTATGCTACTTAAATAGTTTAATAAATGTTAATAAATGTAAATAAATGTTATGAATAATGCTATTTAAACAATTTTTTGTAATGACCTTTGCACTTTTAGAAATATTAAATTGATTAATAAAAATATGCAAACGAATCCATTTGTTTTTGTATCAATTGTATTGTTGTTGTTTTTTGTCTTAACATTGTATTTTGGAATCAAAATTTAAAGAATTATTTTTAAATAATTCTCAATAATAGTTTTAAAAGTAAAAACTTCAGCTTACAAATAGAACTTTAAGAACAAAGATGATCAGTATATAAAATTCTCAACGAAAAATAATGTTAAAAGTTTTGATATTGTGATTTTGAAACTGATTAAAACTGATCCACTAACAAATAATATTAATTTAGAAAAATAGTATGTCTGTATATATATATAAATCCCTTTAACATGCAATTTTAACATGCAATTTTCATATTAAAAACATGAGTTCTAGGAGTTTCAGTTCGATACACAACCTACAATTAAAGAATTGCTGCAATCCTCCGAAAAACTTTCACCGATCCATGGCCAGGTTATTGATGTCTTTTGTCTTTGATTCGCTTAACTAATGTCACTGAGATATGTGCCCAAAGAGTTATCGGACCCGATTTTTATCTGGGCATCGGCAAAGACAAATCCCTCGACATAATGCATTGAGACAGCCGAGATAAAGCGACCTCTTGCAGAGAGGAAGGAAGATTGGGTGTTTCAAAGCCAGCTTTGACACTTCAGAAGTTCTCGGCCAACAACGTTTTGCAGTTATTCACTTATTTGAAATATTAGTTAGTTCAAAATCTCTGTAAATTTTGACTATTGAGGGAAATTTTTCTCAAACTGTATTGATTTACAATTGAAGAACTGACAAGATAACTGTAGAATTAATTTAAAAAATATTTCATTTATATAATATAATTTATTTCAGATAGTAATAATTAAATATTAAAATTTTTAAATAAGATATAAAAAATAATTCATACATTAATGACAAAATGTGCAGTAAAAAAAAATTCAAACTTTTGTGCAGTAAAATAAGTAAACACCAAAATATTAAAAAAATATTTTATTTATTATTTTCTAATCTAATACCATAGCAGAAAATGTGATGTTGTACAACTACATATAATAACATAATATAATTTGGTAACTTTTATTCAAATCAAATCCATGTGAATTCAAATTAAGAAAAATATTCTAAAAGATAATCATTCAATATAATATACATTCAATTAATTACACACTGAAATTGATTATGCAGTATCTTTGTACAATTTGTGCGTCCAGTTGTAGGAAATTCAATCTAAAAAAATTGCATAAATACAATTAAAATAAAATAAAAAACTATATCAACAGGAAATCAAGTGCATAAATATAAAAAACCAAACAATTAATATGTAAACATAAAAGGCAAGCAATCTCTATATTTATTTCTCAAAGTTTGTGAGCGTGTGAATGTGTATCCGCCTATGCACGATTTCAATTTACATCTAAATTTCGCCAAAATTAGAAACCACCCAATTAGATTTTACTCCAATTTGATGACTTTTCGTGGTTGGCAAATTTTGCATGGTATACGTTATTTTTATGCTATTCTTGGGCCGATTGACATAACATAAATGAATAAATAAAACATAGTAGCTACTAAATTGCTACTATCTAAATTTCTGTTTAATAAATCACAAAAATTTGCATTGCCATTTTACCAACAAAAAATGTGGGGCCTGATGGCCGAGTTGCTAGAGCTCTGGCGTTCGGTACCGCAGGTATTTTGGGTTCGAGTCCCGGTTGTGCAATGTGTTTGTAGTGGTTCGGAATCCATTTTAAACCGTAGATCTCGGTCTAATAGAATCGTAGAGCGTTGCGCGGGTAGTGTTACTCTCGTCCGTACCGTATCTTCAAGCTACACGTGCCCCCTGTGGGGCAAATGAGTAACAGAAGTGCAGCCCTTGCTTATGACATAAAGATAACTGTCGAGTACTGCCAGCTGCATTAGGGGGAAAAAGCATAAATCCCCTCTAAGAAGTTGGCAATTTTGCAACCCAAAGTATATTGTCAAATTCCCAAGGTTACCGCTGTTAAATTTAAGAAATTCCCACTCTCCGTATATAGATAGGCTTAAGTGAGTATAGAAAAGAGATATAGCATGGATAGGAGAGGAAAGTTTCTATAGCATTGTTCGCTGGGTTATAGAAAGTATTTTTGTTTGTTGTACTTCTCACTTATATCTATTGTTAAATTTTCAATGTCTTTTAAGAAAAGAAAACTATTCAATCAGACCCCAGAATTACCTTTTAAACGAAGATTCACACATAGATATATAGAAAATGGGGGAAATATCAGAAAAGGCCAGTGCTACAGGAAAAAGAGTGTGAAGGCCAGCAGACGTGAATCTAAATAAACGAGCCGGGTTTTTATGCAAGTAAAAAAATAATAAAAGCTATCTCGTTATAATTTAGCAGAAAATATTTACATTTATATATTTTGTTATGGCTTTCACAATGTTGGTCTCAGCAAAATCTTATTATAGCAATTTGCCATGTGTTAAATTTTTGAAAAAATGTTAAGAAAATAGGTATAAATCTGGAAATTGAAAAAAATTAATTTATTATTATTATTTATTTAATATATTAATTAATAATTTAATAATATTAAGATACTCTGTAAAAAAAAGAAAATTTTAAAATGAAAATCAAAGAATGATAGCAAATTATTCCGCAAAAATTATTCACAAATTAACTAAGTTATGTATTACATATGCATATGATAAACAAATTTTAAATAAACCTTTTTTTTTTTTTAATTTTCAGTAAATTTTTATATTGATAATTATTTTTTTCTTGTTAATTAAAAAAAATTGAAATTTTGAGTAAAATGTTTAAAAACATATGACAAGGATATAATAAATTTATAGTGTTGTGGATTGGAGCAACTGATTGTAAGTGGGTGTGGTTTGGTTGAAATACTTGAATCACAGGTTGAAGAACTCGCAGCTTTATTTACACAAATACACACACATATAATATTGAACACATTTAAAGACATATAATTATAGGATTCGTGGAAGGATATCATTTCTAAGCCGAAAACCTGATACTCAGGTACGCACGGGATGCACGAAATATACTTTCTCCCGAGTGAGAGTTTGTAGTCCAACATACTATGCAGGAGGGTTGCGTTAAACATATTTCCTCTCGGGATGAGATATTACAAAATTATGTTTCTCAGTAGTAGCGCAGTACTTTCTCTCGGGTGAGAGTCTCGAGGCCTACTAACCATTCCTCCTGAACGCCATACATACAGTAAAATATTTTAACCGGACTTCCTAAATATTTTATTGAAAAAATGCCTTTTTTTTTTGGAAAGGATTGTCACCTAAATCAATTTTGAATTATGAAAAATATATGTTCTGGTAGGATCTATACTAATTTCAAACTTTATATAAGTAATACAATTTTGATAGTAAAAAATTGAAAAATATATGAAAAGTATATGTTCATACAATTTTGAAATATATATATTCCAGTAGGATATATACTAATTTCAAATTTTATATAAATAATATAATTTGGAAAGTAATGCGGATATATTCGCATCGTTTTCAACTGATCAAAATTAAAATTACTAAGGGCATGCAAAAAAATATGTCTTTGGGAAAATTTTTTTTTATAAATATTCCAAATTACTTCAAATTTCTTAACGATTAAAAAAAGTATATAATATTCATCGCGTGCAGAATTCAGATGACATAAAAATAGTTTCTGTTTAACGTTTTGAAATGTCTAAATTTTAAATATTTTCCCGTACAACCTCAAATTTCATAATGTCCTTCCAATGATTAAACTATTTTAAATAATGGATAAATGCATCATTAGTGTTCTGTGGCGATTAATCATAGCCTTTCACGGAACTAATTAAAGCCCTATTTTCCAATACAGTGATACTTAATAGTAAAATTTTAAAAGTTTTCTTTTTTTACGTGTTCTGAGAGAATAAACAATAATGAACTGAGAGAGTAAAAGACTGAAGAATATACAGATTTATTATTTTGGAGCTATACAATTAAAATTATAATTTTCTAATTCATTGTAACTGCATTTCATTGAATAATACAGAAGTCGAAGAAAAAATTAAGATAGTTTGAAGTCAAGTCATTTCCTTTCCAAAATAAGAGTTTTGCGAGAATAAACAATCATAAGCTGAGAGAGTAAAATATTGAAGAATATAGACAATTATTATTTTGGAACTATAAGATTAAAATTATGACTTTTCTAATTCATTGTAACTAAATTTCATTGAATGATACCAAAGTTGAAGAAGATATTGCAGATAGTTTGAAGTCGAGTAATTTACTTTCCAAAATAAGAGTTTTGAGAGAATAAACAATAATGACTGAGAGAGTAAAAGACTGAAGAACATACACAATTATTATTTTGGAGCTATAAAGTTAAAATTATAATTTTCTACAATTCACTGAATTATAAATTTCATTAATTCACTTCATTGAATGATACATAAGTTGGAAAAGAAGATGTTGCAGATAGTTTGAAGTCAAGTCATTTGCTTTCCAAAACAAGAGTTTTGAGAGAATAAACAACAATGGGCTGAGAGAGTAATAGACTGAAGAATATACATAATTATTTTTTAAAGCTATAAAATTAAAATTAGAATTTTTCTAATTCATTGCAACTAAATTTAATTGAAATATACAAAAGTTGTCGAAGAAGATGTTGCAGATAGTTTGAAGTCAAGTCATTTACTTTCAAAAATCTTAAAAAGAAAGTTCGAAATGTGATGCTCTGCAGTGGTTATGCAGGAATCATCAGAAAAAAATCACATCACAGACGAATTCCAAAAGGAATTGGGAAAAAAAAAAAAAAAAAAAGCGAGAGATTTTTAAAGCAACGTTTCTTTAGCGGAACACGTTACCGAATTGAATTAAAAGGGGGAGAAGAATAAGAAGACTTCCAATTTTTCTCAATTCCTTCAACACTTCACGTCCGCATCCACATCGATAGCAATTCGATATCGATATTTTCCCCTCAACCGCTATCGATTTCCAATCGAAAATCGCTTACCAATTCTAATTTCGTTTGGAAACAGGCGCGTCTGAGAATAATAATAATGAAATAATTCTTCTAGGGGGAAGGGGGTGACGAGAGGGGGGTGTTGGGAGAAAAGCTGGTGTGGGTGAGGATGAAAATCAGCTTCACTTGTGACAGGCATCCATTTTCTTGTCACGTGCTCGGCTTCTAACTAAGCCATCATGGCCCGAGATGGTATGGCCCCAGCAAAAAGCCAATACACATTAATAGCTCTGGCTCTCTAACGATCGAAAACTTCATGACCTGCGAATGACGAGGTTGTGAGAGCTGGTTTGGAAGGGAATTAAAAGATTGAGGGCCTGGATCTTCCTACAAATGGGAATCATAATCTTTTCCTTGTACAGAAATGAAATTGGATATAGCCAGAGGGAGAGAAGCATTGGGATGGATTGCGTGCAGATCTTTCGATAATATTTGAACAGAATGCTGATCTTTGCCTTCCCTTTTTTTTTTTTTTTTTTTTTTTTTTTTGTAGTTTTTTATACAAACGGTCTTCATTTATGAATGGCTTTTGCCTTGAATGGGTTTAACTTTTTTTTTTTTTTTCCTTTTCCTCTATATGTGTTACGGTCGCTTATGTATTAAATATTTGACCATGTAAATGGAGATTAAGATGAGTAGAAAAGTTTTGAGGGTGACCTTTAAGAACAAATACATGTTCGCCTTTTAAGTATGCCTTCAATGTAAAATTAAGTTTAGAGAGTTGACATAAGAGTTAGGAAGCGATTTCAGTGGTTATATATGGAAGTTTAAGAAAATAAATATTCGTGTTATTTCGGCATTCGTGTTTTTAAATGTCGTTTTGCACAGATGGAAAAACAAAGTCATTATCATTGCTTTAAAAAATTTTTTTCAAAATATTTGAAAATAAATATCGTATAACTGTAAGAGTCGATATTATTGATATCATTACCCTAATATAAATGCAAAGCATAAAAGCCAGAGGATATTAAAATTTAATAATGGGAAAAATAACGATAAGGATTGTTAGTTAAAAGATCAAATAAAATGTTTTGTTAAATTAAACGGTTTGTAAAAAGATCACTTGTACACATCTAACACACCTTTTATACACCTAAATATGCTCAGCAATTTAAAAAAGAATAAATAATTTTTGTTTCTATATCTATTTTAAATAAGATTTATAAAAAAAAAAATATTTAAAAATATACAAATGTTTTTCTTTCTCTCTTCTTTAAAGGTACATTTTTCTTGATTGAAATTTTTAAAGAAAACTAAAAAAAAAAAAAAAAAAAAAACAAGTAATTTTTATTTATTATTTTTATTTTATTTTGTTCATTTATTTTATTTTGTTTATTTTTTTTTATTTTATTTATTTATTGTATTATAATTATTATTTTATTTATCTATTATTATTATTTTTTTCAAGCAAAAGTATTTCACTGCTTATGCAATCTCCTAATTTTCACATGAAAAAAAATCATTTTTTTTTTTTTTTCTTACAAGTTATTTGTAAAAGGAAATATATATATGGGTTGTATGGGCCATTGCCCATACAACCTTACTGTTCATTAAGTCAACAGTTGATCATCATGTTGATCACTTTATAATCAACGGAACACCTTTTATTTTTCAGCATTGAATGGTGTCCGATCGAACAGTAGAAGAAAGGGGGGTGTCTTTCTGGGTGATTCTGTTTTTCAAAGCAATGATTCAAATGTCCGCCACCTGCGGAAATTTAACATATAACTCATTATACTAGAATTAGCACAACAAAAACAAGTTAAAGCGCAAGAACTGTGACAGGAGGCTTATTTTTGAAACTAATTATCTTTATTTGAAGATTTTTTTAAGAAACAAAGAATGTGAAGAATTTTTCCTTACATCAATTATTATTGGAAAGTGATACATTTTTTTGTTATTCTGCAATTATTTTCCCAATTCAAGTATTATTTGTTGTACCTAATTTGTTTTATAATAAAATTTATAGTACATGACTTTACTAATAATGTAAAGATATACTTTTTTTTTACGATTTCTCATTTTGCTCAAACATTTCTTTTTTTCTTAAATGAAATAATAAATGAAAGAAAATAAAAAAAAGAGCAATTTAAACAATTGTTTTTCCTTAAGTAAAATAAATGCGGAAAAAAGGATAAAATTATGATATCTGAAAGAAAAGATCGCTTTTTGACATTACATGATGTAAGTTTTAATAAAAGACGACTTCAATTTGTAAATGCTATTAATCAGCAATTTAACATAGGATATTTAAAACTTGCTAACAATATATAGCAAACTATTAAAAGAATTGTTTTTCAGAAATAAATGTAAAAAAGGATAAAATTATGATATCTGAAATATAACTCTTTTGACATTGCATGATAT
Organism: Caerostris extrusa; assembly: GCA_021605095.1. Classification (NCBI taxonomy): domain Eukaryota; kingdom Metazoa; phylum Arthropoda; class Arachnida; order Araneae; family Araneidae; genus Caerostris; species Caerostris extrusa. The sequence continues at coordinate 136,234 of BPLR01007868.1, forward strand.
GAGTTTTAATAAAAGAAGACTTCAATCTCAAATGTTATTAATCAGTAATTTAACATAGGACTGACTTTAAAGTTTTTAACACTATATAACAAACTATTTAAAGAATTGTTTTTCCAGAAATAAATGCGAAAAAAGGATAAGATTATGATATCTGTAAAAAGGAACTCTTTGTGAAATTGCATGATGTAAGTTTTATTAAAAGAAGACATCAATCTTAAATGTTATTAATCAGTAATTTAACATAGGACTTTTAAACTTTCTAATACTATATAGCAAATTACTATTTAAAGAATTGTTTTTCCTTGAATAAAATAAATGGGAAAAAGGATAAAATTATGATATCTGGAAAAAGAACTCTTTTGACATTGCAGAATATAAGAAGACATCAATCAGAATAAAAAAGAAGATTTCAATCAGAATAAAAGAAGATTTCAATCAAAATAAAAAAAAGGATAAAATTTCAATCAGAAAGAAAAGAAGATTTCAATCAGAATAAAAGAAGACTTCAATGTTAAATGTTATTAATCGGTAATTTAACATAGGACTTTAAAACTTTGTAACACTTTATCTTTAATTGCTTCAAGACTAAGACAAGTTGTCTACAAAAAAATCTTTTAAAAATTGTTGTTCTAAAAATATTAAACAAATGGAAACTGAATTTTCTACATTTCCAGACACACTTTCCTTCCTATTCAGTCCGTCACAGTTTTCGATTCTTTGGAACAAAACGATAAATCACTTTTCCATCACGAATGGGGAAAACGATATTTTAATTTAGATTTGCTTTTCAGAGAACAAATTCGGGCATGTTGTGATTGTTATTATTCTTTTTTACCGACACAACCGTGTGTCTGCTGACGATTTTTCGCAGATCGGTGGTAAATGTTATCAAAAACGAGTCAGGATTTTCGTCTCGTCGTAGCGCCCCCTACCGGAGAGTGCGAAATTCGTGCCAAGAATACATCAACGGAGTTCGTGAAAATGAAAATAACATGCACTCAAAAGCGTTAATTTCTCTGACACGGAGGCAAAAAAAAAAAAAAAAAAAAGATGTGCCTAGACTTCAAAAACATTTTTTGTGATCTCCAGTTAACGCCCGTTTTAAGGTTTTTAGCGTTAACACCCAGCGACGCTGAATATTTTGTTTTTAGAAAAATTAATACAGAGCATAAAAAACACTTTAGTATGTAAATGATTCAGAAAAACAAAGAAAGATATAAAACATTTAAAGATATAAACCTTTTAGTGATATTTCTTATTCTTATTAAAATGTTACAATAACAATAATTTTTTGTTAGCTGAAATTATTAATTACGTTATTATGCTAATTATGAATAACTTAATTTTTACAAAATAAAAATGTATATTAATGCCATTAATATTTTCAAGTAAGTTAATTCGCTAATTTTTAAGTATTATTGCTAATTTACAAATAAAGTTTTAAAAAGCATTGATATTTATAAATTAAAACTTTATTTTATCAGTAAAACTAAACTAGATAATAAACTAAACTACACTCAAGAGCCAAAACATTATGACCACCTATCAATAACGAGTTGGCCCACCTTTGGCGAGCAACACAGTTTCAACCCGCCTTGGCATGGATTAATACCAGTTAAATACCACTTCCACCTGATCACGTGTCTTCCATGTCGTCCAGGCGAGTTGATTGCAAAATGTAGTGGTGGTCATAATGTTTTGGCTCTTGAGTATAGATTATATTTATTATACACAAAAATGTGCGCTCTACTTGCAGTTCTGTTATGAAATACTACTTATTTATATTTACACTTTATTAATATTTATTTTGTTTTTATATATGAAATATTCGTTTTAATGTGAAGAATTAATGGTATTCAATGATGATATTGAATTTCAAAAATATTACTTAAAGCTTTTCTAACTGAACTTTTGTTTTATTTTTTTTTTTCTTCAAGGAATGGTTTCTAATTTAAGTTAATTATTACCATTAATTTATATGAGATACTTTTTATTTTTATTATTTTTTATGCTTTTTATTTATTTGTTTGATATTTATTTATATACTTTATAGTTTATTTATATTTATTTTGTTTTTTTATTCATTTTATTTACTTTTTCATTTTATTTATTTAATTCTGGGACAAATTAATAATATTTAATACAAAATCTGTTTTCAAAAATATTGTTTAAAGGTTAAACTTTTCTTTTGTTTTCCTTCAAATAAATGATTTCTGATTAAAATAAAAAAAAAATTTATTTTATAAATCAAGTAATCTTAAATAAGTTAAACTTATGTTAAATTTATTAAATTAAATTTACTGTTTGTATGATAAGATGTAAATTAGATATTTATAAAAAAAAAATTCAGACTATATATTTCTTATTAATAAATTCTTTAAAAATTTACAAGAAAAATTTTTTGTTTCTTTCAAAATTTTAAAATTCAAAATAACTATATTTCCATTTATCAAAAGAATACATTTCTCTATTAAAAAAAAAAAAAAAAAAAAAAAAGGGGGGGGGTACATTCTCAAATATATATCTATATTGAGTGAAAATGGGAAAACGTATAGCCAAGGAAAGAAAAACTATAAATCTTTGAAGTTGTAAATTCATTATAAATGCTCATCTAATTGAAAGGATTATTAAATAAACTACCAGCAATAAGAGAATTTTTAAATTTTCAATTGTTTTAAATTTCCATATATTTTAAAATACCAATTAAGAAAAATTAACATTATCACTTCATTATTTACCCCTTTTAAAAAAAGTTATGAAATATTTTTAATTTATTGATCTGAAACCGGCATAATCATTTTTAGAATTTTAAATCCTCTAACCCAGCAATAATTAGAAGATAGATTTTCTAAAAAAAATTTTTTTTAAAAAATAATTTTAAACTCAATTTTCAATTAAATTAAGTTTGATTAAAATTAATTTTTTAACATAATCTTCACCAATTTTGACTGATATAAAAAAATAAAATCTTTCACATGGTCGTATTTTGTGTTTAATGTAAGCAATTGACTCAGATTTAAAACTTATTTTATGTTAATGAATCAATTATATTATGAGGACAACTTTTGCGGTCTCTTTCTGCATTAGTTTGAATAAAATTTCTTAATTTTCAGTTGCTGTCTATTGTTTGTTCGTTATTGAAAATTTCAATATTCTTATTTAAATTGAAGCAAAATTATGATCTATATCACTAATATTCTTAAAGAATGTCCTGAAGTATCTGGATATTTATATAATAGATACTGGTAAATAAGGAGAAATTTCAAGACCTCGGGATTGGTTGACTTTTGACATTTTCTCTTTATTTTTTTAATTTTGCGTTCTAATCTTACATACCGGTTTTGCTTAACTTCATTTGTATGTATCACTCTAGTCAATGAATTTGTATGTTCAAGTGCTATTGCTAAAAAAGTAATAATAATAATATTAAATCAATAAACATAACAAATATTACTAATATTATCTAAGGTTTTTAAATATTTTGTTACCTAAGAATTTCCTATTTAATAATATTTTTAAAGTTCCATGTTAATGAAAAAATAATATTGTTATTTATATTATTTTTAAATGTACACTGTAAAGTTACATACTTTGCAAATATAATAATTTCTGTTAAGTACTCTCTTTTCTTATCTTCTTATATTATTAAAATTACTATTTTTAATGAATAATTAAAATAATTTTTACTAAAAAAACTAAAAATTATTATACTATTCTATTTAACTATATATAAAAAAAAGTGAGTTCGTCTTGTTATGCTGCCGCGAAAGACTGTTTATTTATATTTATACTCTATTTCTATTTACTTTATTTTTATTTTTCAAATATTCACTTTAATATGAAGAATTAATAATATTCAATACTATATGTTTTAAAAAATATTGCTTAAAACTTTTCTAAGCTTTTTATATCTGCTTAAAGCTTAAAAAGCTTTGCAAAGATATAGAAAGCTTTTTAATGATTTTTTTAATTTTAAGCTTTTTAATAATTTTTTAATTTAAAGCTTTTTTTCTCTTTTAATTTTATTTTGTTTTCTTTCAAAGAATGGGTTTTGATTAATCTTATATTTTATTTTAATCAAGTAATCTTAACTAAATTAAACTTATATTAAATTTAATCAATTTAATTAACTGTTCGTAAGATAAAGGTAGATTAGATATTTATAATAATAATAATAATTAAAAAACTAAATAATTATTCTTATTAATAAACCCTTTTGAAACTTTACCAATAAAAATTTATTTATTTCAAAATAACTATATTTCCATTTAACAAAAAAAATACATTTCTCTATCTTAAAAAAAAAAGTTGGGCATTCGCAAATGTGACGTATGGCCATGCGAAAGATCTGTGATGCTTTGAAGTTGGAAATTCATCTAATCGAAAGGATTAATAAATAAAAAATCAAGATTAAATCAGGTATGTTAATTGGGTAATCTTAACTATGTTAAACTTATATTAAATTTAAATTTAATTTATTGTTCGTATATGATATAAGTTAGATTAGATATTTATAATAATAAAAAGACATTCTACCAGTAGACAATGTATTCTAATTCTTATTTCAATTTATTCTTCTCCTTAAAACTTCTACCAATAAATTTATTTTACTTTAAAATAGCGATCTAAATATTCTACCAGAAGACAAACTTTGTATTTCTTACTAATAAACTCTTTAAAACTTTACATATAAAAATTTATACAATAAACTATATCTCCATTCAGCAAAAGAATACATTTCTCTATCTTTAAAAAAAAAAAAGGGGGGGACATTCGCCAATGTGAATCTATAGAATGAATGTGAATGTGAAATTGAAAGACGTATGGGAGTGCGAAGGAAAACTATGATCTTTTGGAGTTGGAGTCAATGAACACATCGGAGGAAGGTGCAGAGATCGCTAGACAGCCATCGCTCGAAATTTATGGCCTCCAGTGCAACCATTCAGAGATTCCGAGTCGGAAGAGCCATCTGGCGACGGAAGAGTCAAGCAGCGAACTGCTGTTTACTTACTTAGTGGTTTATGTGTCATTGGGATAATAAATATTGCACGCACTTACGTAGATGAATCTGATATATGTTTATTTCATTAATAATTTACGTAACTGAATAGGGTGTCGTAAAAAATAGCGTTAATAAGTCATGTTATGCAAGGTTGAATATAAATAGGATGGATGAGAATAGGTATTTATTTGATAAATAAAATAAACTAAATATTTATTTGAATGTTTCAACTTTTACCATTGAAAAATTGTATTTTTGAAATGTGAGTTATCACTAATTTACTAGAAATTTGTTTTGCTTTTATTGAAAACTCGTTCAAAATAAATGGGACTCGATGTTCAAATCGTTACAAGTCATTTTAAATTTTTAAAAATTAAAATTTTTCATTTAAGTTTAATTCAAAATATTACATTACGGTACATAATGATATAATGTTTAAATAAAAGCGAAACATTTAACTAATTTTATTTTGTTTTAAATTTAATTTTATATTGTTGATAAATTAAATTTTCTTTATTATTATTATTTTTTTTTAAATTTGTAAGCATTTTTATTTGAAAAAATATTAGCTTCTAAACATCGAAAAATTAATGAAGATTGTTATAATAAAAGAAATTTGCAGGGATTTTTAACAAAACGAACAGGGAAATTTAATATACCTATCTATCTATATATTCCCAATACATGCATTTTTCAGAATTAAAAATTTCCAGTTTTATATAATTTTAAAAGTTATAAAACATTGATGAGAAATTGAGTAACAAATTATTAACTGAAAGGAAAACTTTTTTTGAACATTGAAATAATACAAAACAAATTAACAATTTTTAAAATAAATTTTTTACACAAATTATAAAGATAATTTAACATAAATTTTACCTTCGGTAATTGCAATATTTAAAAAATAATTATTCTGAGAACTACTTAATTTTTTTTACACTTACATATCATTATTATTTATTATGGGAAATAAAGACAGTAGAATTTTTATTACATAGAAATAACGAAATAATACTTTTGTTTTTATTTTTAAAAAACGACTATCAAAAAATAAAGTAGACCAAGGAATTAAAAAAAATTGTTTATATATATGAGAGATAGAGAAAAAGAACTTTATAATAATGCTAAAAAAAGTAAAAAAAACAAGAAACTGTAGAAATAAGACGAGGAAACTCATGAAACAAAAGCTACTCATATAAAAGCAGCAAGCAGTGTGTAGCATCTTCACAACGAACCGATACGGCGTTTCTTATAAAGAAAAATATCCGTGTTTAAAAGCCAATCCATCAAATTTTTAAGGTCACGCCAGCAGTAGCTTTTGCCCCCCCTCCCTTCCTTCCTGCCCCCTCCGTCAATTGTGAAATCGCTTTTCGAACATATTCGAAAAAGACACCACATCGTATCTATGCGTCACGTGTTCGTACGAAGGAATGGAACGAACGAATGCCACACATATATATATACAAAAAAAAAAAAAAAAAAAGTAATAAGGACAGAAAAAAAAGGCATCCCCCCATTCGAAATAAAAAAAAAATGTATCCCCTTGCGATTCTGGAGTCACGTCTTGACGTGGAAGAAGGGGAGAAATAAAAAAGGGAGGGAGGGGGCTATATAAAGTGGGGTGGGGTGGGGGGTTAGATCTTCTGCGAGATAGAAATGACAGTGAAGTTTTTTTCGTGGAGAACCTTTAGAAAAAAAAAAAAAAAAAAAAAAAGAACACACATCAAAAAAAAAAAAATAATAATAATAATAAAAATTGCTTCAGCAGCGTGGCACATATTAATTGGTGTGGTGATGGAGGGGGTAGGGGTAGAGAGATGGAAAATTATAATGTGGTCGAGATACTGTTGAGGGGGGGAAGTAGAAGAAAAAGGAAAAAGAAAAAGAAGCTTGAAGAAGAAGAAGAAGGGGGGAGCAACCATTCGCCAAAGCAAAGGTATCGATCAAAAACGAGCGAGGGGGTGCAGGGCAAGGGGAGAGAGAGGGGGTTGCCGCGGAAAGTTGCTTTTCGAGCTGTCACTCAAGAGGCGAAGGCTTTTGAGGGAGGGAGTGAGCTTTTGAGCCCGGCGCGCATACTGGTTGGCCCGCCCGCTCGCGAAGCTCACCGCCCACCCAGCGCTGGGGATTCGCCTCTTTTACCGGCACAGCACCACTCGCGGCGGTCAGTCGGAACTCGCTCTCCAGATCGTAAACAACTCTCTTTCTGCTCTTGACACACGCGGGGCTGTCATGAGCTCCTGATCTCCCGACACAGGATAACGGGAACTTCGGCAGCAGAGAAGACTTAGCAAGCCAACCAACCAGTCTGTTGCGAACTTGTGTGATATTTATTCGTATGATGAAGGTTTTCGTAGCCAGCAGCACGGGTTAGAAGGACATTGTTTTAAGAGGATTTAGCATCTCTTAATTAGTCATGAATCGCCAATGATTCATTATTCTTCTTGACTTTGCTTCTTTTTAAATCAGACATCGGACGGAGTTTGGACTGATTGACTGACTTTGGAAGAACTGAATCTCTTCTGTGTGAACTGCATTATCTGTAATATTTTGTGGAACTGTATACTTTTTTGGATGAACAATACCAGACAATACTCGACAGATAAATAAATCCAAAATCAAATATTTCATTCAGGACTTGCTTTTTTCACCATTTCTGCTGAACTGTTTTAAATAAAGCAGAAATTCAGTTCAACCTATATAAATTGATCTGACATTCATTCTCTACAATATCCTATCAATCACTGTGGTTGTCATTGATAACTGAAAGAAAAAAAAATACAAATTGGAGAAAATGAGTTCATACCAATTTGTGAATTCGCTGACGTCTTGCTACGGTCAGCGCAGTCAAGATTCCTCCAGTCAGGACTATTATACCCCACAGGTGCAAACCTACGGGGTGGCTGCTACAGTGGGCCTGGTTCCCCAGTTCAGCAATACGGGCCATATCCCCAACACAACGTACCCCACTTGCAAAACGGGGATCATCACTTCAACAGCTGTTCTCAGAATCGTCTGAACCACCCCAACCAAAGCCAGAGCCCCCGCACACCGACCCCCTCGGTGACCCCAGTACCGAGCTGCAAATATGCTGAACCCAGTGCAGCCTCACCCCAGGATCTCAGCACCAGTGCGTCTCACCCACCTCCGGCGGGTAGCCCTGAGTCTAGAACCTCCCCTCAACCCCCGAGGCAGCATCCTTCTCCCACGCATTCGCAAGGGGTGGCTCCGACACAGCAGACGACCAGCCAACAGGCCAGCCCTCAGCAAACGCAAGGGCCCCAAGATTCCTCATCACCACAAGCCACTCAGCAAGGGCAGCAGAAGTCAGCGTATCCAAGTACACCACCTCAGATCTATCCATGGATGAGAAAAGTACACGTCGGGCAAAGTAAGTGCATTACCACAATTTTTTTTTTAACACCCACTTCAATTTTCAGGTTTATGGGTATTAATTTGGCATTCAATAATGTGGTTAAAGTACACTGAAGAATTAACTTAGTCCACGGTTGCTGTCATTTGTTGATTTTTTTGCATTTTCTTAGAAGTTATTCCAATACCGTAATGTCCTAATAGTCTGAAATCAGGCATTCTTTACGGTTTGGCGTTCTTAGAGACCCCACTCTAAATGAATTAAAAGTATATATAAGTAAATTATTTCGCAATCAATTTTTTTCAATGTATTGTACAGCTATCCCAGTATGTTTTAAAACTATCCCTACCTGAAACAGAAAAAAATATTAATAACATTTATTCATAACACTATCACTGTTTTGCAGCATTTCTAATATAACACTCATTCGCTAATAATAAAAGATACTTCAAACAAAGTTCTATAAAAATATTAAATTTAGATATTGAATTCATTAAAAATAATTTAATGCAATGTAAAAATAATTATTTAACTCACACAATAATTATAAATAACCTAATACAGAAACTGTTATAATATATAATAAGATATATTTGAATTATTTTCTTACATTTTATTTTATATAAATAATAATTTAAATATGCAGGCATTATTTTGTAGGCAAAATTTGAAAAACATTTCCATTTTCTTAATGAAAGTGGTTTTGAAATAAATGTTGTGTTTAAATGAATCTTTCTTCATTAATTTCATATGTTATAACATTAATAATAAAAATACCCTACTTTAGTAAAATTAAAAAAGCATCCCTTCGAAAAATTATTCAATGCTTATTAGTGAAGATCGTCCTGAAAATTTGAATATTTAACCAAAAAAAAACCTTAGCTAATAACATTATTGAGTATAAATATATAGTTTTATAAATACAATGTTATGTTTTAAATTTAGAATTCGTGATTTATTTAAAGTAACTAGGTTAAGAAAAAAGCAAATTATTGATATTTTAGAACAAAATTGTATTAATATAATTTACTAAATGAAGTTTTTATAAATTTTAAGTAAACATTATATTTTCACTTAAAAGCAACGCTTTTATTCTATACCAAACATTGAATTTAAAACTAACATTATGAAAACTATCAGAAAACTGTCAACTGCTTATTTTATTTATATATTATACTTATAAGAATAAAATACTATAAGATTAAAAGAATACTTATAAGATTAATAATAATAATAATAATAATACTTATAAGATTATAAGAATGTGTGTAAAGCAGAAATTTTATTTTTAAAGTAACAACGTTTTAAATAATTCAGTCTAATTTCAAACATGTAAACTATGAAATTCAAATTTCTTTTTATGCTTTTTTTTAAAAATAATTTCGAAAGTCCTATTATAATGTTTTGAAAAAAAAAAAAAAAAAAAACAATGATTCATCCAAAAATAATGCCAGTCTACAGAGAATAAATTAACAGTTAGTAATTGTTGTATAACAATAATAGAATGAAAACAATACATTAAAAAAAAACAACATGTTTTTCGACAAATAAAAGGACGAAAAATATTTAGAATAATATTACCTGGCTAAATAAATGATTCACGAGCATATTTAATTATCTTAATACATCACAATGCATTACATTTTTTAAATCCAAAAATTTGTAAAAAATATAGATATAGATAGATTAATGTATATTCTTGCACTATATAAACAAATATAATAGGAGATTCCAGAATTTTACTTATTCATAGTCTATAATTGTACATGAAAAACATATCGCAAGTCAAAATTATAGTACGTTTATTTGTTTGTATTTTAAAATTAAGATATAATACAAATACAAAGATTGAAAGACTTTATGAATACAAACTATATGAAACAAAAACAAAATAAATTGTCTTTCAAAATTACTTTTAAAAAAGATTTTAAATAATTTTACATTCTCTTATTTTGTGTAAATTTTTATTCATCACTAAAACTAACAACAAACGTTTATTTTAACTACATGAAAAGAATCACAAGAGAAATCAATAAATAATAATAAAAAAAAAAAAATACGCCTAGTTTAGAGAAATTGAACATTAAATATAAATAAACAAGATTATTTTACACATATAAAAGTTAAAATAGTTGCATAAAAGATGTAGTTTATCGAAACAAACATTGCTTTTAACATTAATCCATCCCACCATAACACCAACACACATCATTAACAACATTTAATACATTACTAAATTAGACATCATAACTATAAAGATTCACTACTATATCATATAAATTCAAATAAAAGAAAATTATTCTCACCAAAACGCATCCATCAAGCCCTTTACAAAAACAAATCTCGGCAAATCAGTTCGTCGCTACAACACGCAATCACTGCAGAACGAAATCACAACAAACCGCCATTGCTGGTAGCTGGCAGGAGCTAGGCCTAACTTCGGAGAGCTCCGATCGCCGATGCTTTTGCAAGAAATTTTCACAAAACGGAACCGAATTCCTGTCCGTGTAAGTACATCCAGCGGACTGGCCTGGTGTGGGCCCAGCAAGGAGCTTTTACCAGCATCCAAACCATCGTAAATATTCGCGAGCACCGCTGTCAGTGAAAGCTTTCTCCTCCCAAAGCCCATAAAACGGCTCGGTTAGGCCTATAAAACTATCCGCGCCGCCATAATTTTGTCAGTGGAGGCAGTTATCGGTGGAGAGGCAAGCTTTGGGACCAATGAAGGCGGTGCGCCTCCAGTTTTATGACCGCTATAAAATTCTCTCGCTTGCAGCCAAGGCACGCGCCTTGGATTTTACAGGAAAGGATTCCACCTTCTTTTATTCCATGGTGGCAAGAAGGAATTCCTTCAGTCTTTCCACCCTCCCCCCTCTTTTTTTATTCTTTCTTTTCCTAACTGCAGTATTTATTGCTTTTAATTTTGTAATGGCTCCTTTCAATGTCCCTAAAAAAGATCTGGAAAGTCAAAATGGTGTAGTAAGTTACTCTTTTAAATCCTACCATTGCCTACAGGCTATTATGGTACGGTTGGTTTACTTTATCTCTGTACGGTTGATTTAGTTTTCGTAATGCTGTCTGTCGGTAGTGTTTCTGATGTAAATAGAAAACCTCACTGACACACTAACTGATAAAATAAATGGCTTTATTATTATAACGCTATTTTTTAATTCTAATTTTGGTTATATAACATGCGAAATCAGAGTATGGTTGGATTCATTCGAAAGGAAGTCAGTAGCTGATAAAATCAATTGGCTTTACTGCATCAATACATTTAATGCTAATTTTTGAGAATGTTTTGATTATATAACACAAGCAAAATAAGGTTGGTTTTACTCTAAATGAAGTTGCCACGCTTTTTGAAGTGAGTAATAAACTTCACTAATCTAATAACTTATAAAGTAGTTGTAGTATATTTTTAACGCTTGATGTAAACCACATATTTAATATGATATTTTTTTAAAAAAAAAAATTAATTGAAAAGCAAAATATGAATAGTTCGACACTTAATGAAATCAATACGGTATTTGATGTGTAGAAATTTCGATTGATATATTAATAGGGTAAATTGTAGTATTTTATACAAATTTTGGTAATGGTCGCAATAGAAAAAAAAATAAATAAATATAACTTTTGGTTTGCCATGTAATTAAATTGAAATGATTTCCGATAAATATAAAAAATCTCAACTGATAAATATAAATTGTGTTAATATAATTGTTAATATTAATTGTTAATACTTTACGATAATAATATATTTGGTCATGTCTCACTTGATGGAAAATTCCAGTTACTATTATATAAAAATATATCTTTAATAAGTAAAGTCTTTTTGTGTTAAACAGATTTTTAATTTTAATTGTGTGATAATGCATTAAATAAATAAATAAATTTGTACACATTTTTAGTATATAAGACATTTTATGAAAACACGTGCTATGATTTATTGGTCGATATTCAGGTTAAATGCGAGAACAATATAAGGTTTTTCCTAGCTTTCTAAAAATTCCAAAAAATTTCACACAACATATGTATCTTTAACTCTTAAAAATAACATTCTAATTCATGATATTTAATGTAAAACTAATAAATGTATTTTTCGTAATAAGTTATATGAAAAATATTTTTTCTTCATATCTAAAGCCAAATTGTTACTTTTAAATGGCAAATACTTTGACCTGAAACCAAGGGGAAAAAATCCATATCTTACTTTCATTAAATTGAAATATTGTTTTTATAACAATTGTAAATTTATTGTTACTTTTTATCTCTAGTTTTATATACTGATGTATAAATACATTTCAGTTATCTTTCTATATAAAATTTATATCCGGTATTATTTATATAAATTATTTATTATCTATAGATGCAAAGGAAAAATCAATTCAACGCTGATAAATGATCAACAACGACCAATTCAATACAACGTTAAAAAATAACCTGGTAGCATATTTGAATAAACAAAATAATACAATAAAAAAAAATTATTCAATTGACATATTTTGTTAACAATGATAATTGCATTCACAGGCGTTCAAAATAAATTTTAGCTAATTTTACTCCACAAAATTTATTACTGATTAAAATATTGTTAATAATTTAAACAATGTTTTTATTAATTGGATATTTTCAAAAGCATTTATATTTTAATTTGATTGTATTTTTATAATTATGTTTTAACTAGTTATTAAAACTAAATTTACTCGTCTAAAACTATAAATTTGTTCTATAAAAATAAAGCAATTTGAATTGTATTGAATAATACTGCTTGTTTTATTTTGTAATAAATAATATTGAATGTTAATTATTATAATTAATTTAAAATTGAGAAATTTTTGAAAAAATAATAAACAATTATTAATAATAAATGATTAATAAAAAAGAATTGAAATAAAGAATGTTTAAAGAAAAATTATACATAAATAAATTAAAGAAGTATAAAAATAAATATTCTATTCAAGTAAAACAATAAAATCAATTCTGTTTTTAATTATTTTATTTTATTAATCTATAACAATTTATTTTTGAAAGGATATTATAATTTTAATTAATTAAAAAAAAACCATTTTTAAGTTATAAAATTCCCTTTAAAGAAGTTATTTTAAATATATAAAAGATGCATTTTATTATCAACAGAAAAAAGGTGAAGGAATTGTAATTCTTGCATTTTAGTTTTCTAACTTTTAAAAGTGATACGTCTTATTTAATATAAAAATATCACATTTATAAGTTGTTAATATTAGATGGCCGAATAAAAAAAATTTATATTTTTAATGTGTTTAATATTTTTTGTTGTTATTAAATTACAATATTTTAAGTAAAAAATATAAAACAATAAAAATAAATAAATTATTTTCATTTAAAAAATCAAAATGTGCTATTGGTAAATAAAATACAGTTGGGGACGATATGAGAATAGCATACATTATTTATCCATTTATCCACAAATGTGTTTCGTAAATAAAAAAAAGTATTAATATTTGACATATTTTTCATATGGCCTATAAAATTAATCAATAATCTTTTATCTAAAAAAAGATGATTAAAAGAGGTACATATATGTACTTTATTATTTCTATAATTATTTTAAAATTGACGTCTTTTATTCATATGGTCAGCATAGTTAACAGAAAATTTCTATTATTTAAAAATAAAAAATGATCAAATTCATATTTTTAAACAATAATAAAGTACGAGAAAAATGAGAAAAGGAAGATAAATCATACTTAAAGTTTAATATTTTAAAGCCTATAAGTGTAAAATGCAAACGAACATTCTCAATATTTAATAAACTTAGTATTTTAAATTTAATTTTTAAAAAATTCGTATTTAATAAAATTATTATTTTTAAATAATTTCATTTGTTTGAACAATATTTAATCGTATAATGGATGAATAGCTAATTTTGGAATAAAATAAATGTTATTAATAAAATAATTTATTTTAAGGTTATTAATAATTTATTTTTGATAATGTTGGTTGGTTAATGTTTTATTTTGATAATTTTTATACTTGAATACATTTTAAAATAACGAATTTTTTTGTCTAACTATAACTGTAACTGTCTAATAAAAACAAACCACATAAAACTAACTTATTTTAATGTTTATTAATGTTATTAATAGTTTATTTTGATAATGTTGATGTTTATTTTAATAATTTATTATTGAATATGTTTTAAAATAACAATTTTTTTTTTTCTCTAACTATAACTGTATTATTAACCAATATATTTTATTTTTTAATTTCTTCCTAAAATTGCATCCACCTCTTTAATAATACTTTTATTTTGTTAGATATTTTATATCTAAAATTTCAATAATTTAGCAAGGGTGTAACAATAGTTGTTTTCATTAACCGTCTTTGTCAACGTTAATTAATTAGTTTTCATGTCAAAAAGTTACTTATATTTTCATTACTTAAAAGATTTTCTTTTTCCTTCTCTTTAATGATGCTTTTATTTTTTAAATACTACATTTTAAAATTTCAATAATTTAACAAGTGAAACCAGTGAAAACAATAAATAATTTTTTTCATCGTTTTTGTCAACGTTAATTAATGACTTCTTCATCTATGGAAGTTACTTACTTATTTTCATTACATAAAAAGATTTTCTTTCCCTTCACTTTATTTGATACTTTTATTTTTTTAAATACTTTTTTTTAAATTTCAATAATTTAACAAGTGAAACTAAGTGAAAACGATGTTTTTATTCACCGTCTTTGTCAACGTTAATTAATTGGTTTTTCATGTCAAAAAGTTACTTATATTTTCACTACATAAAGATTTTCTCTTCCTTCTTCATTATTTTCTTGATTTGATTTTTTTTTTCTTTCTCTTTAATGATACTATTATTTTTTTATTAAATACTTTATTTTTAAAATTTCCATAGTTTAAAAATGAAAATAGTGAAAACAATAATTGTTTTTCATTAATCGTCTTTGTCAACGTTAATTAATCAGTTCTTCATGTCAAAAAGTTACTTGCATTTGCATTACATAAAATATTTTTCTTTTAATTTCTTCATAAAATTACATCAGTCCTTTTAATGATACTTTTATTTTTATTAAATATTTTACTTTTAAAATTTTAATATTTAAAAAAGTGAAACTAGTGAAAACAATAATTGTTTTCATTAATCGTCTTTGTCAACGTTAATTAATCAGTTCTTCATGCCAAAAAGTTACTTGCATTTGCATTACATAAAATATTTTCTTTTTAATTTCTTCATAAAATTATATCAGTCCTTTTAATGATAACTTTTATTTTTATTGAATATTTTACTTTTTAAAATTTTAATAATTTAACAAGTGGAACTAGTGAAAGCAATAATTGCTTTTATTCATCGTCTTTGTCAACGTTAATTAATTAGTTTTCGTGTCAAAAGTTACTTATATTTTCCTTACTTAAAAGATTTTCTTTTCCTTTTTTATTTTCTTTATTTGATTTTCTTTTCCTTCTTTATTTTATTGATTTAATTTTCTTTTCCTTCTTCTTTTCTTGATTTTGATTTTATCTTCTTTCTCTAATGATACTTTTATTAAATACTATATTTTTAAAATTTCAATAATTTAAAAAATGAAACTAGGAAAACAATAATGGTTTCATTCACCGTTTTTTGTGAACGCTAATTAATTAGTTCTTCATGTATAAAGTTACTTACTACTTGTTTTTCATTGCATAAAAGGTTTCCTTTTCCTTCTTCAGGAAGCAAGTTTTTTCTTATCGCGTAAAAAAACCTGCCGAACATTTAGCATAACAGGTTTTCATCCTTTTTTACAAATGAGGTTAAAGCTGTCAGAGGTCCCAGATTTTCAGTCTCGCCTATGAGGTCGCTGCGTACCCTTTGATCTGTGGTTGCAATTTAACCTTCAGAGCCATTGCCATTTTTATTTTTAATTTCTTCACTTCCTCCCTCGAAAATAGCGGAGGAATTTTCCTTTGATATCTTCATAAGAGGTAAAGATATCAGCTTTTATAGGAGTGATAAATGAACCTAGGGAACTGGTTTTGTATTTTTTTGCAAAAGCTAAGCAGTTTTACCTATGAATGGAATATTAACTCAATAAAGTGGCAGGCGTTCATATTTTTTTTAGCAATTAGAAATGGTATTTATTGTTAACGGTTTTATTTTCAGTGCATTTTTCAAGCTGTTTCTGATTTTCATTTTTAATCGATTTTATTTGATTAATGAAATTATATCTCTTCTATCCGAGAACCTTGATTCACTTAAGTCTTAAGGTATTCACGGTCTTCAGAAACCCTAGTGGCAGTAAAAAGAAATTTTATAAATATGATAAATGTGTTTGACCAATTGGCTTAAATTGCCTCGATAATATTTTCGTGACCTTTAATTTAAGGCTAATAATAAAGGTTGCGTCGTTGAAAAAAAGGCCAATTATTCGAAATATTTTTTTTTATGCTGATTTGTCACAATAGTTTTTGTAAATTAAACATTGATATCATCTGAAATTAATATTAGGTTTGAATTGTTTAGAATATGAACATGAATTAGTTTGAATTATTTAGAAATGCAACATGAGCTGTTGTAAATTTTAATGTGTAATTTTTTCTTTTATCCGTATAAGAAAACAATTAGATACATTTATTTTCAAATTATGAGGCTTAATTATTATAAATGGAGTTGATTGTATTTTAATAAACTGCGACTTTTAAAAATTAAATATAAATTTTTGCTGTTTGCAAAATGATAACTTTCTGATTTCTTTAAATAAAATTACTAAAGTTTTATTTTTACTAGAGATTGACTTAACGTGATTG
Source organism: Caerostris extrusa (assembly GCA_021605095.1). Classification (NCBI taxonomy): domain Eukaryota; kingdom Metazoa; phylum Arthropoda; class Arachnida; order Araneae; family Araneidae; genus Caerostris; species Caerostris extrusa. The sequence goes on from BPLR01007868.1 coordinate 153,387, forward strand.
ATCAGGCTTTCCAAGATTAATTAGTTATATATAATTTTCATCGGATTTTATTAAATTGCTATATTTGTTTCCATTGAGCCTTTTTCAATTATTCATTAAATTGATATCCTTTATTTCTTAGATAGTCATTCAAAAAAATATAATAACCTTGTACTATAAAGCGTTTCTCATTTTTGTAGAAACATATCACCGAATCATTTGTATATGATGTCGCACCAGCTGTAATTTGAGCTTGAAATAACTTGTTTCGTATATGTTTCTAGCACAATTTAACAGAAATAATCGCTCAGAATGTATATTTTCCATTACATAATTCTTATTATTAATTTAACATCGGATGATATCGAAAAGTGAAATACGATCTCGATGCATTGTGTAATAAGATCAATGTTTGAATGTTCATGGTGCAAGAATAACCATGGTTATCTACTGCTGAAACAATACTTCAGCAAATACCGAGGTACGAATATTCGTGTTTAGCTCATAGTTATTATAATTCATGATATTAGCGGTGTAACATTGGGTGATATCAAAATGAAGAATTGATCTCGGTGCATTGCCAATGAGATCGTTGTTTGAAAGTTCGTGGTGCGGGAGTCACCATGAAAATTTCACAGTTACTGTGAAGTATTGTTTCGCAGTAACTGTGAAAACTTTTCACTTTTCACTTTCGCGGTGCACAAGTACCATGAAAAGTTACTGTGAAACAATACTTCAGCAAAAATACCGAATAATAACATTGTGTTTTAGCTCATGGTTTATTATGTCGCCATTTGTCTTTTTCGTAGGCTAGCTTGCTTCGTTTCCCCCTTGAGGCCTTCCAAAAATGTTTTGAATAATTAATCTTCATTTTTCAAGTACAGTGCATAAACTATCTCTGATATATCTTTATCACTGATTGATAACCTGTAAAAACGGAACCCTCTTCTCACTTGCCTTCCAGTATCTAAAAGCGTCCAAAAGCGTTTCGATTTCCAGCATGGCGAGGCACGGAAGCCGCGAGCTTAAGTGAATGATAAATTCGAGCACATCCACCTTTCTGTTTGGCGAGGAATAACAGAGTGTTAGCTAAATGGCGCACGAACAGAGGACACCAAAATAGAATGTCTCCATGCTCTTCTCCCCTGCCATGTTGCCGATTCGAGAGCGTCACTAAAGCCACTTTTTTGATCAAATCATCTAGCTACTTTGGACCTTCTCCAGCCAATGAGTGCGCTTTATCAACTTGATGATGCGAACCTTTGAAAAGCGCTTTAGAGCGTTCCTTTTTCCCTTTTCTTTTTTTTTTTTTGGGAACTCTTTAATGTCCTTTCCCCCCTGTGCCCACTTCACTTTACTTAGATTGCTCAATTACGGCTAAAAAGTGTATATAATAATAATAATAACAATAAAATAGGAATATTTCGTAGTCTGGAGTGCCTCGCCACCAACTTCTCAACCCTAATTGTTGCTAATTTTGTCCCATAAGTTATTAGTAAATGGATATTTGTTGCAACAATGAAAATTTGTTGCAACAATGTTTCAAGCACTGAAATTTTTAATGGGAATTCGTATCTTTTATCATATATATTAAATCATGAAAAGAATTTTTGAGTAATTTTTTTAAAATTAAAACATTTTTTTTTTTTTTTAAATATCAAGTGAAAATTGTATGCAAATCTTGTATCGTTGTCTTGTTTCATTTATTATAATAGACTATTCATGCAGATAATAAAATAAATATTAGAAAATAGAATAGAATAGAATAAGATTAAAAAAATAGAATAGAATAGAAAAGAAATATTTATACTTAAATAGAATAAATATTCTCTTCAATTTGACATATTTGCACTATTTGAAAATATATAAAATAGTAAGGAAAAGCAGATTTAAAAATTAAGACAAAAAATATTTACAAATTTCTGTAAGCGATTTATCTGCTGAATTCGAATATCTGCAAAATACGATTTATCTGCTGAAGAAATCTCAGTTCACGTTTTTCTTTGTATAAATACAATGGAAAAATTAAAGAATAAATCAAAAAAAAATTTCTTATGTATATATAATTAAAAAATAGTTAAATAAGAAGCCCCAAGACCTTTTATTTATTTTCTTTTAATTTAATTTATTTTATTACTTAATTAGTAATATTAAGTGTTTTTAGTAATATTGAAATTAGTATTTTTTTATCTTTCAGATATTGATTAATAATTTTTGTCTTCAACTTTTTTTAATGAATTCCTCCATCAAGTATAAGAAACATCATACTTTTCTGTCATTAAGTGGTAATTTGAATTTTCTTCCATATCATTTATATAAGTTCCATGTTATTTTCTTCATTTCTTCCACGTTATTTTCTTCCATATATTTAACATGTTATTTTCTTCCATATATTTTGCATGTTAAATCACTTAATTAAATCAATAATATTTTAAGTCTTTATTTAAAAATATTATTCTCTATTTACCGTTATTGAAACATGTTGTAAAATTAATAAAATGTGGACCAAAAACATTATAAAAATGTTAAAAAATATGTATTGAAGAATTTATAGGCTTATCACTTATAATAATCCACAATAATCAATATTAGACGGTTAAAATATCTAATATCTGGAAAAATAATGATATCTGCAAACATATAATAATAGAAATGCATAATATTTCAAAATTAATCTACTTTACTTTCAGATATCAGTTAACTTATTTAAAAATTAATGAACGAGCATTGAATTATTTATTTATTAATGCGATTAAATACAGGAATATAAATCAAAATCCCCTCTATCTATCACAAAACCATTAAATCATTGTATCGAAATCACTTTATCTATCATTATAAATATTGTAAATTCTATCTAAGACGAAATTTTGCATCTAAATTTTAAAATAATTTCGATTCAAATTCGAAAGGCTCCACATAAATAGGATCTCCTCCACAGATTTCTATCATCAAACGAATTCAATATTAGTAATCTATTGCTGATAGAGCATAGTTAAAACTAGAAGTGCTTTGGTTGGTTGATTTCACGTTACATATTTCCCAACCTACTTTCAATTTTTTTCAAGGTAGCTATTTAAATGAATAGTTCCTCTGCTATTTACGGATTCACAATTCTCACGTCAAAATTGTAATGATTTTTGGACGAAGATTTCGCACCTAAGCTTTCCACCTCATTTAACATTGGCACATTTCATTGACTTGCTTTCGAAAATCCGTGAACATTTTTTCGGGGCTACCCTTGAATTTAAACTTGCTTTTTTAAGATCATTCTCATACTAATGAGAATTTTAACACTTTAGATTTGTTACTTGTGATTGTTCATGTGTGTCTTCCAATGGAAGGAGGAAATGTGCAGAAGGCAGATCCACCCCTTTAGCTCTAATGGTTGGTAAGGTTCGTCCCTTACTTTTTCGTAATTATTTTACCATTTGTAAGGATGGTGGTGAAATTTTCTCATCGATTCTATCGTTATTTTATTTTACCATCTGAATTTTCTTGGCAAATCTCAATTTGCAGTTGATGAGATTTGTTGACAGGCATATGGTTTACTTGTGGACAAAAAAAAAAAAAAAAGTTTTTCAATTGTCTTTTGATATTTTTTTAATAAAAGTTTTTCAATAGTCTTTTGCTATTTTTTTTTTTTTTAATTCGGTTCCTAATATTTTATCTGTAATTATTTAACCACATATTTATGTATCATATTTAAGGGGAGATCATTTAATGGATCTTGTTTCTGAAGGAAAAGTTGCTATAAATTGGGAAAATTAAATAATATTCAATTTAAGATTAAATAAGATTGAAATTATATGGAATCTTTGCACATAGCATGGTATCCTCACATAAGACTTACAGAAATAATAAATAAATAATTTAAAACATTACATAAATGATAAATTTAAAACAATAGTTTAATGATCATAAACATTTAAAGAATTAAACTAAAATAAAAAAAAAGGCCTCGTTTGAACAAATAATATAAAAAAAATTTAAATACTAAATTTGTACCCTACTTAATTAGTGAATTTTTTGTGTTGATCATTAAATATGGGAATTAAAGTAAATTTTTCAGAATAAATTTGGAATTTTAAATTAGTGTATAATAATTGGGATTTGATGGCTGAGTAACCAGCGCTCTCTGGAGCGAGGTGCCATGGATGTTTGAAGTGGTTCGGATTCCACTTTATACTGTAGGTCCCAATCTATTATGGCTGTAGAGCGTTAGGAGTAGGGTTGAACATTCCTATCCCATAAAAAGAAAACATCTTCTGTCTTGAAATAGGCCAGTGAAATATGAAATATGAAAATGTCTTGAAATATGCCAGCAACAGTCCCATGGTGATGATTATGATGCATAATAATTATATGGATAATTTCAAAATAAGAATTTTCACCGAAAAATGAATTCCAAATTATTTCTTCTCACTGAAAAATTGTTTCCAAAATTGCATTCATTTCAATATAAAAGTTAAAATCTGCTTACTCGAAAAGCAAAGAAAAATTGCTAAAGATTTTTAACTGCTTTTAGTTTATTATTTTTTTTAGTTTTATATTTAACGTTTAGTTAATATGTTAAAAAAATAATATTGTTATTCGACTCTAAAACAAGAAGATACGTTAAAATCGTAACAATGATTTTGTCCAATCACATTATTCAAAATTTAACGTTTATTTAATATTTAATGTTTAGTCTTTTAGTTTTATATTTAATGCTTAGTTAAAATGTTACAAATAATATTGCTATTTGATTCTAAAACAAGAAGATACATTAAAATCGTAACAATGATTTTGTCCGATCACATTATTCAATATGACCGATGAAGTCCTTTTCTTTCTGTTTGAAAACAGTTTTATAACAATAATTTTAGATATTTCAACTTTTCAAAAATAGTTTCAGATCATAAATCTTTAGGGTGAATCTTTTAACTTTGTAGAAGTACCCGTTTTACTTACATCCATCATTTGCTACGATGACAAAAGTAATTTCGTCCGAAGAGTTATCTGGGAACTAATACCGATGACTCTTCGAAACAGGAAGAGCCCCACCCTAACTGAAATCCGATTTTCGAAGTCGGTTTTATCAGAAAATATCACCAATTCTCCTTTAAGAGGATAATTCTGATTACTCTTTTGCATCATCGCAAAATCGATGACGAAAGAGAATCATCGGAAATTCCACTGTAACTGTGACAATTAAGCATTTTTACCCAAGTAATTAAGAATATTTCAGTGCCTATAATAAGAGTATCATTACTGTAAGCATTATTCCCTTTAAAAACAATTAAGCAGAGTTTTCTTGCAGCTTGGTAAAACGAAACTTTTCGATCGCTTCCCGGTAAAAGCAGCGACCCGACCAAACGATCAATTCTCTTTCATCCCCCCCACCCCCTACCCCATCCTCGATCCCCTTTTCACTTTTACATTCATTTGTTTGTTTACGTTCGACTCTTATCCCTACTCGAAAGGGGAAAAAAAGGAAAACATTCCAAGAACAAAGGTATTATACAGGAGAGAGAAGCATTCATGGCTTTTCCAAAACAGGAGAGGCCCTCCGCTTTAACAAAATATTCCGGGCACATTTAGATTTTTACGACACGTATCGACGCGAGAGGGCGCGAAAGAATGTCTCCAAGGGGTTGAGAAGAGGGGGTCGCAAGGGAAGGGGGGGAGCTATTCGAGGAATTATTAATTTCGGCGCGAACAAAATAAAGGACCCTACGCGCACGACAGGCCAAAATGACACTATTCGAAATCAGAACGCCTCGCAAGCGGTGAAAGTGAGACCATAATTTGATATAATCGTCTGCGACGTGGCTTCACTTCACTTCAGTGACAGGAAAACAAGGGCAGGAGGAGTTGAGGAGGGTAGGGACAGGAATGTATCTTTTCGGGTGATATCTGCTACTTGGGGTAGCGTGATAATGACACAATGGGCTTTTTTTCCACCTTTTTCCTATTCCATAAAACGGCATTCTCCCATTTATCAATTTTTTTGTGTTTGTAATCTATACACGGGAAATTTTTTTTTTTTTTTTTCATCTAGAACAAAGCCTGCTCCTGCTGTAAGTTTTTTTTTTTTTTTTTCATTCCTCGACAATCCCAGGAGTATTGAGGAATGATTTTTCTTTTGTAACTGGGATGATAATTAAAAGTAATTTATCATAAAGGAGCCTGCGTGGTTTTGACTTCCGGAGGTTTTTCGTTTTTCGGCATAGAAAAATTTCGGGATTATTATTATGAGAAACGAATAGTTTGGAATCGTCATCGTTTTACCATTCGTCATTTAATGGGATTTTGTTCTTATATGGTAATGAATTGATTCTTCTGTTCATAATATTGTCAGGATATCTTTTATGTAGAGTTAGAAAGCAGAGATTGATTATAAAAAAAATGGGAAAAAAATGAATGGCGTTTTTAAACGATTAAATAATTTATTTTTATATATATATATATATATAATAATAATAATAATAATTATGAAAAACGAATAATTTGAAATCAACATCGTTTTACCATTCGTCATTTAATGAGATTTTGTTCTTATATCGTTATGAACTGATTCTTCTGTTCATAATATTGTCAGCATATCTTTTATGTAGGCTTCGAAATAAGAGATTGATTATAAAAAAAAATTAATAGCGTTTTTATATCATTAGATAATTTATTATTTATATATATATTAATTTCCGACATGTTTTATTTCTGGATAGAGTAACAATAACAATTTTGAATGAACGTTATAATTAATTATAGTGTAAATGACACTTGCGAACAAAAATGTATCATTGATTAAAAAAATATTTAATAAAATAACCTTATTAACCAATGTGCCGCCTGATGGCCAATCGGCTAACGCTTTTACCTTTGATTCGAATTCTGGCAATGGCATGGATGTCTGTGAGGGGTTCGGAATCCACATTAAACTTTATTTCCCGGTGTGCACAAAAGGACTGTGAAGTAACAAACCAAACCATACCAAACCTATTAACAATTGTAGAATTATCCCAATTAGTAATCATTATTAAAACGCATTAAAACTTTTTTTACTTTAAAACAGTCTTATTTATAATTCTAAAAAATGTCAGTGTTTACAACATTTGCATAAAAAGTAAATACAATTTTTTAATAATGTGAATACGTTTTTCTAGTATGATTTTGCTTGTTTGTAATTAAAAACACATAATTTTTAAGAAAAAGCTTCATTTTCAGGTTAATAAGAAGCAAAAATAGTTTCAATGCACATATATTAAAAAGTCGAGAATTACTAATCCATATAGACCGTTAAAATTTATATGTCGTTTTATAAATAAGTAAAAAAATTAATACGGTTTTATAGGTTTTATTCATATTCATTATTAATTATGAAAAAGTATTTTTCAGGTAAGAAATTAAAAATAACTTTTTCTTTTGAAAATTAATTCTTTTTAAATTTAAAAATACAATTAATCGAAATATACATTTGTTAGGCGAATTTTCATTGCTACTATTTTTAATTTTTAATTCTTCCAATCTGTTGCTTTATAAATTTCTAGGAAAAATTTCTGCTCTTAAATATTATGGTTAAAATATTTATGCGTTCGTCTCGTCATTCTCATAAGGGACATGGTCAATACGACCCAGTCCTCGACGCAATTAGATATATATTTAAAAATAAAATGATCCTTGAATGGAAATCTGAAAGTTAAATAAACATAGAAAATGAAGTCAGAAATCTAGCATCGAGAAATAACAAAAAATCGTTACACAAAAAAAAAAAAGATCGTTAAAACGTTAATAAAATATAAACAGAAATTTTGCGTTACACGTACTACGAGCAGTGCAAAGTCATTATTAGTAAGTAATTTTTTATTCATGTATTGGTATTTTATTTTTTTAATATTTAAGTTTGATGCAGAGCGGAAATTTTTTAAGTCAACAATAATTTTTTATCTGTTTTTTTTTTTACAGAAAATAAATCAATCACCTTTTCATCATATACTCATTGCTCACAAATCATCCCTGTACATTAATCATTCCTCTACTCATTGCACTCTAATTTTATTTCATTATTCACAAATTTAAGGAAGTAGTTTTTAGTTCTTTTTTTTGCATCATTTTTAAGATATATTGCAGCGTTGTATTGTATATGGTATAATTCATAGGGCATCATTTTACGTATCACTTTTGATGATACATGTAATGATGATATCATCATTATATAGGTTATTCACACCTTCTAATTAATGAAGGTGAATTCAGATTATATGGAATTATTTCCCCCTGAAATTTCTGTATTTTATTCATTTTTAGCTTCACTCTGAACATTTCCCTTTATATTTATAACAAATCGAAATTAATTTCGTTTTATTGAAGTACTTTTATTTTCCTGATTTTTGGGGAAGGAATTTATATTAAAAAGAAAATAAATATTTTTATTAATCTGCAATTTAAAATGAATCGTTATTCTATTTTAATGAAAAATATAATATTTTTATTTCATTACAAGCATAAAATATTCAGAAAATTCATAGTTTGTACGTTTATATAATACATAATACGCTTGAGTAGTTAATAATAATAATAATAATTATATAGTATGTTTATATAATAATTGTGATTTAATAATTCTGATGAAAAACGAAATTAATTTTCTTTGTAATTATTTTTAAATCAACTAATATTATATTTAAAGAAAGTGGAATAGCATGATCCCTATAATATCATCGCTTTATATATCGTGTAAATATCATTTATCATTTATTCGATATATCGTCTAAATATAATTTATTGTGTTATAACAATGGTTAAGCGGAACCTTAATGTTTCTAAATCCATCGCTATATATCATCGCATTTATTTTTCAAGGACTTTCACATAGCGTTTCCTTAAATAAGTTGTTTATAATCCTTATTAGAAAAATCAGTTAATGTTCTGAATTTTACTTTTAAAAGCAATCGCAGTTCACGCAAAATATATGAAATATTCTTTATTCGTTTATAATAAATATTGCATAGTTAATTTTTATTGTTAACGTGTAATAAGCCATAGTTAATTTAAAAGTACTGCATAATGGTTTAATTTATATAATTTTATGAAATTAAAGGAATATAATAATATTTTTAAGAATTTTGTTTGTATCATCTAGAGTAAGTCGCGCTTTTTTAAAATTAAAATGAATAGGTCAGACTTTCACTTCATGGTCATGTCACTTTAGACTTTCACTTCATGGTCATGCCACTTTAGACTTTCACTTCATGGTCATGACACTTTAGACTTTCACAGGTCAGACTTTCACCTTAATATTGAGGTTTTCAAATGAAGTATTTTTAAACCCTCAATCACATTACTTTCTTCGGTCTTTGGTAATTGCTTTACATTATCAACATACACGTTGTAAGCCTTAAACTCTGCCTTTACACATCTTCAAACTTTTTCTTTGTTTCATGATAAATTACTTCTAATGACTTTTTCAAATTGTCGTACATCATAAATCAGTATCAGCAGATTATTTTTTTCTTAAGGTAAATTTATTTAACTCATGATAAATTGATGATGAGGACCAGCGATACCAAACTAATAAATAGATTAAAAGTCAATTACAAAAGCCATGAATAACCTTAAGCGTTAATTGTCCAAACCTATTCCCTGATGACCCTGTTCTCCAAAAACGAATTCTTCAATCATCGTAAACCAATAGAAGAAGACACGATTCAAATCGAAGTGATATGAATTACAAAATTTTTCCCTAGGGCAACTTGCTCGCCAATCAGCTTCATGTGGCGATTTTTTGTGAAAGATTTGGCGATTTTTATTGTTATATTATTTCTACTATTATTAACAGTGAAAATTATTTCAAAATTATTAGAATATCAAAAAAAAAAAAAAAAAAAAAAAAATTTTTATCCACATCATGTGGCATTGCAAACCTTATTATGTGGATTAACAATTAATTTAACTAACAGTGAATCAATGTTCTCGACAATGACTTTTTAACTCGACCATGAAACCGTTGTTTGATCGATATAAATTTTAAATATGGTTTGAAATATACATTTAGTATGGATATTTAATTTAAATTTCAGGAACTTGTTTGCTATAACTCGTCAAATATCATATTAAAATTAAATTTTTGATTTATACGTACATTATTAGTTATGCTCGATTACTTTAAAATACATCATTATCTTTGCTAGATCATTTTAAGCATATTGAGTTTTCTAAATATTTAATGCGAGCGATGAATGAAAAATGCCTACTTTTTATTAAGAATAAATAATAAATTAACTGTTATTTATTCTTAATAATTATTAATTGCTAATCAAGGACAACAGTTAAGACCATGACAACTCATGAAAGACTCATTTTTAACTCGAATAACAATTCTCGATCATGACTACAATTAGATCGACCATGATCTTATTAATTATTAACAGTTAATCAATGTACTAATCACACTAATTACGCCACTAGAATTTTCATTGCTATTACGACAGATTGTTTGTGAAAATGTATCACAGTGATTTTGTTATAATTGAAAAAAAAAAAAAAAAAAAACATATCAAAATCGAAATAAAATAGCCATGTTTTTCTCTAAAAACAATAATAATGTATAAAATAAAATAAGTTTAAAATAAATAATGAAAATAGCATATTTTAGCATAATAGCATATATAGCTATTCAAAAATCACGGTTTAAAAGGCACCGATGAGAATGATGCTACAATTGAGATTTTACCTTTTTTTTTTTTTTATTGTTGCCAGTTTCACAATTTGTTTTGGATTGTAGTTATAAATGGCGGGTAAACAATTATTATTTGATCAATATAAATTTTAAATGTGGTTTGAAATATATATTTAGTTTGAATATTTAACTTGAATTTCATGAATTTTTTTCTATAAAACTCGTCAAATATCATATTAAAATTTAATTTTTGCTTTAAATACACATTATTTTTTTTATACTTTATTACTTTAAACGTACAGCTTTTTTTTTTGTTTGATTATTTTAAACATACATCATATAATTCTATCGACTATTAGATTGTGATTAAAATTTTAAATAAATTAAGAATAATTTATAAGCGAAGGTTGTTAAAGTAATTTAATTTGTAAAATATACTTGCATGTCTAGTAAATTAGGTATGAAGACAGAAATTATAACTGAAACATTAGATAAAACCTATGTAGAGGTTTAAAAGTAAATTCTAAAATCCTGTTGTTTATTGGTAATGAAAAAAATTGTCTTTGAAAATCTGGGTCTCTTGTAGATGTGGTGATTTGAACCTTTTATTTTAATTACAAATTGCAATTACAAAAATATTTTGCAAATTAAAAAAATGTATTTGAATATCCGAATCTCTGGGAGATATGGTGAATTGAACCTTTATTTATCAAATACATGGCAATTACAAAAATATAATGCAAATTAAAAAAATGTGTTTGAATATCTGAATCATTTAGAGATGTTTTGAATTTAACCTTTATTTATCATATACATGGCAATTACAAAAATATGTTGCCATTCATGCCTTAGGGTATGTAATAATAACAATATTATAAAAAAAAAAAAAAAAAATGTTAGGTTGATGAGTGTTTTTGACATTTTTTAAGAACGAAAAAGATAAATCTGTGAATTCGAATCCCGGCAGCTCGCGGTTAATTAAGCTTTCCTTGGGAGCTTCATCGTATGCGAGTACAATTACCAACCCACCTAACAAATAACGCGAGCCAAATTTTCCCTTATCAACATCCAGGGCTATTTATAATAACGGCCCCAGGGTGGCAAGTAAAGGGAAAAGAAAGAAAAAAAAAAGGAAATGAAAAGAAGAGAAAAGGTAAAAAAAAAAAAGAAAAAAAAAAAAAAAAAAAAAGACTGGCGCGCGAACTGAATTTTTATTCCTCCAGAGAAGAAGGCTGTCCCAAATCACGTGATCCACCAATCTCGTACATTAATTGAAATATCGTACAGGTAATTGTAAGCGAGGTTATTAGTTATTTGTAGGCTGAGGAAGAAGAAGAATGTTTATTTTCCAAGGGAGCCTTTTTATTCATGGGTTTATGGCTTGTTATGTTTCCATTAAAGAGAAAGCGTGAAGTGCACAGTAATTTAGGATTGAAAGGACAGTTTGGGTTTATGATTCATTTCCGTAAATACCATAGCGCAAAGCAGATTAATATTATTTTCTAGACATATGCGTGGCAGTGACTGATGGTTTAAGTCAAGTTTAAGTGAAGAATTTGCAAATCTTGAATTAGTTACTTATTTTACCTTGCCTTTGTTTTCCATTATAAGGCAGCTCACGTGATTTGAATGTATTATTGTTTAATGCAACATGGTAATCTAAATAATAGTTAAAAATTAATTTTGGTACGAGACAATTTTTGCAATGTTATAAAAAGCGGGCCTTTAGATTGAGATGGATGTTGCATATAAACTTTTCATGTTTAAATATCTTAAATTAGATAAATACTTAAAAAAAAAAAAAAAAGGTCAATTTCAAAACCACCAGCACATATATATTAGCTTTATTGTAGACATCCTTATTAATGATATTTAATGTTGCATTAATAAAATATGTTTAATTCCTAAAAAAAAAAAAATAAAAAAAAAAAAAAAAAAACACACAGGACAAAAATTAACCACATATTGCAGTAGAATGGAAGCATATTTTTAAATATTGCATATTTCATAAACAGTAATATTCTAATTTTTTTTCCAATTAACGCAAAAATATATATATATATGTATATATAGAATCTAAATATATATATATTTAAGATTGGCGAATAATACGTAGTTTTTATTTAATATGTATATATATAAACACATTTCAATATTTCATTTTTTTCCTACTGTTTTTTAATTAAATGTAAACTAACAATTAATCAATAAAGTTAGTGAGTTTAAGTAGATAAACAATTTGAAAATTAATAATTAGTATTTTGATTAACTTTTATTTCTGTTTCTCCATTCAAAATTTACATTTTATTATTTGTAATTGATTTCAATAATTTTAAAATCAAAATAGTTAAGTTTTAAATCATTTTTAATATTTAAAGGAAGACAACAGTGTTCTAAAGTAAAAAAGTAAGAATTTTTTTTTTAATGTTCTATAAAAACAGGTTTTTTTTTTAAACAAACATAAAACTTCTTTTGAGCAGAAAATAAATTACAAAATTCACCATTAAAAGTTTTCTCAAGTATTTTAAATGTATAATATTTCTATTAAAACCTTTTAATACGTGGGAAAAGATTACAGGTTGGTTTGTTTTTTGTAGCTTATATTTCTTTACTTTACTTTCAAAGAAATGTATAAAAACTTTTATTTTCTAATAATGTTAAAACTGTATTCCTAATTGGGAAGAAAAAAAAAAAATTATTAGTATTTTTTAAAATAAAAATCGTATATTTTTGAGCCCTATACTCAAACATATATATTTTATTATTTATTTTATTATCTTCAGAAATGTTTTAGGAAATAATTTTAAAACTACTATCAAAACACATTGAACTATTTTGATGTGACTATTATCTAAATTAATAATTATTTTCAAAGGCATGTAGAAAAATTTTAGGTACTTACGTATTAACGGTACCTTGACGACAGACTTGGCGATTTTTAAGTGTCGCCAATCTTTATTATTTGGAATAAAAATATTTTGAAAGCGTTTTGATTTTAAATGAAGTGTTTCATATATATTTTATTATTTGGAACAAAAAAATTTTAAGTGTAGATTGGCACCAAATTTGTAGCTGCCGTTGGCACGTGTGTGCTCTTTATTGGCGCAACTGTCGCCAAGATACCGTTAATACGTAAGTACCAAATTTTATGTCTTTAATAGTGTTAAGATGGTATTCCTAAATAAGAAGAAAAAAAAATTATTTTTCTTTTAAATAAAAATCGTATATTTTTTTAACCCTGCACTCTGATTACATCTTCAATATATCTTCAGAAATATTTTTAAGAAATAATTTTAAGCTACTATCAAAGCACATTGAACTATTTTGGTGTGACTGTTGTCTAAATTAAAAACGAAATTTAAAAATGCCTTCGAAAATTAACTAGATTATGTTAGTTTTTGGTTTTGTTTTTGATACAGGTTATTTTCAAACCAACTTAGCCAATTCTGCAGCGATTAAAAATGTCTTTGAAATCAATCACAGAGTTTAACACAACTTAATGTCAGAACCAATTGTCTGCTTTACATTCCACTCTGAATTTGCAACAACATTTAATAAATGAGTCGCAAAATCCTAAAACCGCTACCAATGGATTCTTACTGCTTCAGTTATTCTAAAAATACAAAACATTATTTTTAAGACATTTTGATTCATTCAAAAAGTAGATGGAAATTTTTTTATAAAAGTATCTTACAAAAAATTCTGGTTAAATATTTATTTATTGTTGCTTTAAATATTCCACTCTTAAATTAATAATAATAATAATAATAAAAGTTTTAAAACGTAATTAAGTGCTTATTCTCATTTACAAACTTATAAACGGTTTAAAATAGGAAAGATAAATTATGCTAACAAATTGCTGCATTTAGTAAATTTCTAATAAATTGTCACAATTATAGTTACATAATTATAGAAGAGTTATATATATATAGTTAGAATACATCGCAATTATATAATTATATTATGTAATAACTGTAATTATAGCAAACGAATTATTTTAAGCATATTTTTTAATTATAGTGTCATTATATTAAATCACCAAAGCTTTAATTAAAAGTACACAGCTTTAATTTTCTATAATGATTTAATGATTTAATGATGTTTCCCTTTTCCTTAAAAGAGATTTATATTATTTCTAATCCTTGTTTTTGTTCAAATTATTAAAATACTATTTTAGTAAAACATTCATTTTTAGTAAAATTAGCAATTTTTTGAACATTTAATATTTTTATTAAGAAAATTAAATTCGCTAACCTTATAATACATACTTAACATTATAATGCATATTTATAAACCTTATTATATTAGCCTTATAAGGCTTAGCCTTATAGCATAGTTTTTTTTTTTTTTTTTTTTTTATTCTGAGAATATCTTTTTTCTTATTACACAAAATTAGAATTTTAAAACATATATGAAGCTTCATTATGTAAGGATGTGTTATAGAAAAGAAATTTTTGCTCTTGGATGTTTTATTTTAGGGATACTATCATTTTTTCAGAATGGCAAATTATGTTGAATAAATTTTCATAATTGATTTAATATAATTTATGAAATTGTTACTTTCAAAATACTGTAATTCAACAAAACTTAAAGAAATATTTTAATAACTTATTATGGGGCATAATCATTACAATAATTAAAAAATTAGACACATCTGTTAAAATTATTTTTAGAGAATTTATTTATTATTATTGTCATGATTTTTCATGACTAAAATGTAACTAAATTTAATATTTAGTTTAACCATCACCATATTTTAATTTAACTAATCAATGGAAAATTTATATTTAACTATTTTAGTTTGTGAATAGGATTAAATTCTAATTTAAAAGGCTTTTAATTTATTTCAACAATTTCATTAAAATTTATTGATTGACTCTTTTTTTTTTTTTTTTTTTTTTTTTTTTTACACTTTTCTGGAAAAAGAAAGATATACAATGCAATAATTTTTTCAATTGTTGAACTAATTAAAAAAAAAAAAAAAAAAAAAATCTTTTCAAATTTATACTGATACAAATAATTTCTATTTTTATAATTCATTGATTTTTTTTTTTAATTCTTACATTGATAATGTTGGATGGTTTTTTATTCAGCGAAATTAAGATTCAGCAAAACAAATAAATGGAAGGAATTGGTGGTTATTTTTTTTGCTGTTCGTCTGCGGTATAATTCGGTCATCTTTTCAATAAGATTTTTGCGTCTGATGGATGAATTATTTGCCAGGGCCTCAGATTAAATTGAAACGCAAAAGCACTGGCAGACTTACAAATTTCGACGCCGACAAAAAGAAGAAAATATGACTTAAATCGATTTTAGTGATTCCTCCACCCCCTTTGCTTTTCCACCCCTTTGTCCCTCCCCCTCCCACCCCCATCCTTTTCCAGCAATCCTTGCTTTCCGTTTTCCATCTAACTTTCTTTGAGAATTTAATCTTGCACTTTCCAATACAGCGCCATCTGTTGAGAAAAATACAAACACGAACCATAAACGTGGGAAAAATAACATGTCGATTTTTTCTTTTCTTTTTCTTTTTCTTTCTCTTTTTTTTTCCCCTCTTACCATTTTACGAAAGGAGGTATCGGAAAGAATTCATACTGCAAGAAAGATCGCGTTTTAACGTTTTCGATTTTGGATGCTTTGACTTTCAGTTTCTTTTTCCAAGAATTTTATTCTCGGGATTGTCTGAATTTTTATTTTTTTGCGCACATAAATTTCCGCTTATATATATATATATACATTCTAAATTTCAATCGGTCTTCTACTAAAATCGACAGCTAGTTTTATTTTTTCCTTACACATTTAAAAGCAAAGTTTTTTTTTAAATAGTTTATGAGAACTTAAATGATACTTTGCAAAACTATTTTTGTATAACTAAATTATTAATCAATATTTGAATGATGCTTGAAATGTACGAAATGTAGAATTATTTAAAAGCTATTTAAAACTATTTAAATTGTAAATATTAATAAATAAATTTTATTTATGTTTAAAATCATGAAATTAGCTTTTGGTTTATTTCATGTGTATGTATTTAATTCTCCAACATAAGTCTCTGAAGACATTCATACCTGTAGATTTATATGTGGTATGGGTTATTGCGGATTTATAAGTATATTATTAAATGGGTTATTGCGGAATTCTTAGTGTTTAATGCGTGTATTGGGAAGACAGATTAACGCATTTTTCTAGATACGAGATAAGGTTTTCAAGGTACGAGATATTGTTTAAGGTTTAAAATTCTAAAAATTGGTGCCATGATCAGAATATGCACCTTTCCAACGGGCACATATACTATATATCACCGCAACATATGAATTATTTAATAATTACAAACAATTTTACCATAATACAAAAAATATTTATAAATACATTTTGACAACCATTTCGACACGACAGGATGCATTGAAATTCGTTGTTGAATGGTAACTTGAAATTTTCCAACTAACTCATCCAATCATTTGGTTATTATGTTTTCGAGGGCAAATGTCTTCTTATCAGTCTAAATTATTTGTGTATTCGTTTATATATATAGAAAGACACTACCTTATTACCTAATAGTAGCGAAGTATATATAATAGTGGTTTAACTATTATAGCTTCAAACTTTTACAATATAAGTATTATACAAAATAGTTGTTACAGTTGTTATTAACTCGTGTAGGTTAACAAGTGTCGAGTAAGAAATCAACCGCTCATTTTAGTAACTATATAAAATAAACTTGAATTGTTGTTATTGTGTTTGAAATAATAATTAAAATTTATGCGCATATAAAAGAGTTAAAAACTACAAAAAAAAAAATAGCCTCACAAAATTATTGTTTTGATTAAAACACCATTAATTAATAAATTTATAACTTTTAATCTTACTTAAAAGTTAAATAGCGTTAATTCATCATTATATGAATATAAAATCCCTCCATATTCGGTTTCTTTAAGCAATATATTTTTTTCTGCCTTTAATCTTGATCGAAATGATTATTCAAAATTCACAAACCGATTTTGTATTTAACAATATAATAATAAGTCAGTCAATATAATAATAATAATAATTAAATAATTTAATTAGATAAGTAAATAGCCGTTGTGCTTGAAAATTTAAACAACATAAAAAAACTTCTCGTCTAGTTTATTTGCAGGAATATATTAACTGTCTAAGTCTGTCTGTATTTCATCAAGTTAAATGTATGTTGACCGCAGTTCGTCGACAGCATTTCATAATAATTTCAGACATGCTTATAGAATTTCATTTTTTTTTCCTTTGTTAAGCTTAAAATAATGAGAACTACAAAAAAGAAGAACTCAATTCCATTTATAGTAGAGTGTACAGTTGTAACCAATTTTGTTACGATACAATTTAACGATTACAATTCTGATAAGTATTGTTTTTGACTTGTTTGAAATATGCCATTTAGAGTGGTCACTTAAAATGCATGCTAATTGAACTTTTATGTATGCTGGGTGAATAACAATTTTTTCCAGGCATGCATAAAATATTAATTTTTTTTTTTTTTTTTTTTGCTCTTTTGAGTTTAAAACAATCAGATGCACAAAAGAGGAATAAACTGATGCGATTCTTATTGCACTTTAAATATGTAAGTTAAGTTATAAATGAATAAAAGTTTTGATGAGCTTAGTTTGGCTTGAATCATAAAATGTATGGTAGCTGAAATTCATGGACAGCATTCAATAATAAAAACCTGTATGTAGAAATTAATTAATTTAATTAAAACTTGCATATAATAATTACTGTTTTTTTCATTTTCGAGCTAAATATAATGAAAGCCAAGAAAACAATCATAACCCAATGCCATTCATATTATGCTCTAAACATGCAAGCGAAATTATATATGAGTATTCTGATAAGTAGTCAAAACAATACTCTGATAAGTATTGTTTTGACCAGTATTTATGAAATATCACTTCCAGTGGTCACTTTAAATGTGCGTAGCCAAAATACATCAACAACATTACATAATAAAGGTTTTTCCAGACATGCATATAGCATTTAATTTTTTTCTTCTAATTTTGAAAAATAATAATAATAATAATAACTGCAAAAGAAGTACAACATGATGTGATTCGTATTAAATTTTAAACACGTAAGCCAAATTATATTTGAGTACATCATTGTTTTGACCTGTATTATAAAATATACGGTAGCCGAAGTTTATCGATAACATTTCATAAAAAAAAAAAAAATAAAACTTTTCAGTCAAGCATATAATATTTAATTTATTTTTCTTCCTTGAGCTTTAAAAAAAAAAATATTACATAACCTTAAGCGATTCCTATTACACTGTAAACATACAAACATGAATATGATAAGTATTGTTTTTACGCGTATTATAAAAGGTATGGTAGCCGAAGGTCATTGAGAGAGCATTCCATAATAAAAACTGGCATGTAGTAATTAACATAATTAAAGCCTGCGTATAGTAATTATATTAAATTCGAACTTGGGAAAAAAAAATTACATCAGCAAAAGAAAGCTTGATGTGATTCATATTACACTTTAAACATGTAGTAAGTGAAAATATTATGTATGATTATTATTATTACATCTTAATGAGTACAACTCTGATAAGTATTGTTTTGACTTGTATACTAGTAAAATATACAGTAGCCGAAGTTCAACGATAGCATTTTATAAAAAAAAACTTTTCTGTTATGCATATAATATTTAATTTGATTTTCTTCGAGTTTAAGAAAAAAGAGAACCAAGGAAAAAAAAAAAAAAAACTAATGCGATTCCAGTAAACGTACAAATATGATAAGTGTTGTTTTGACGTGTAGTAAAAAAGTATGAGAAGTTCATCAACAACATTCCATAATAAAAACTGGCATATAGTAATTAAATAATTAAAGCCTGCGTATAATAATGAATACTTTTGTTATTCTTCAAGCATAAAATAATGAGAGCCACAAAGGGTATATCCTGATACAATTCATATTACACTAAACATGTAAGCATAATTATATATGAGTACTAATTAGTATTATTTGGATTTTAAATACTCTTTTTTTATACCTCTTTTGTGGCTCTCGTTATTTTAAGCTCGAAGAATAACAAAATATTAATTAAATATTATATGCATGTCTGAAAAAGTTTTTATTATGAAACACTCGATGAACTTCGGTTACCATTCGCTTTATAATACAGGTCACAACAATATTTATCATAGCTTGTATTATAAAATATTATACATAAATTGTGCGCAAACCGAATTACATTGACAGCATTTCGTAAAGAAAACTTTTTTTACATATGACATATGAAATTTGATACATAGACACACACATGACATTTGATATATAGTCACACATATGACATTTGATACATAAACACATATATGGCATTTGATACATAGACATACATCATGTAAATAACATGTCAACTAACTTCACTAACACTTCACTGTCATATGTACTATCTATCAAATGTCAAAACATTTGAAACATAGACATACATATGACATTTGATACATAGACACACATATGACATTTGATATATAGACACACATATGACATTTGATACATAAAGACATATATGACATTTGATACATAGACATACATCATGTAAATAACATGTCAACTAACTTCACTAACACTTCACTGTCATATGTATGTCTATCTATCAAATATTTTGAAACATAGACATACATATGACATTTGATACATAGACAACATATGACATTTGATATATAGTCACACATATGACATTTGATACATAAACACATATATGGCATTTGATACATAGACATACATCATGTAAATAACATGTCAACTAACTTCACTAACACTTCACTGTCATATGTATGTCTATCTATCAAATGTCAAAAACTCAGAAACATAGACATACATATGACATTTTGATACATAGACACATATGACATTTGATATATAGACACACATATGACATTTGATACATAAAGACATAATGACATTTATACATAGACATACATCATGTAAATAACATGTCAACTAACTTCACTAACACTTGAATTGTCATATGTATGTCATCTATCAAATGTCAAAAACATTTGAAACATAGACATACATATGACATTTGATACATAGACACACATATGACATTTTGATATATAGTCACACATATGACATTTGATACATAAACACATATATGGCATTTGATACATAGACATATATCATGTAAATAACATGTCAACTAACTTCACTAACACTTCACTGTCATATGTATGTCTATCTATCAAATGTCAAAAACATTTTGAAACATAGACATACATATGACATTTGATACATAGACACACATATGACATTTGATATATAGACACACATATGACATTTGATACATAAAGTCATATATGACATTTGATACATAGACATACATCATGTAAATAACATGTCAACTAATTTCACTAACACTTCATTTTCATATGTATGTCTATCTATCAAATGTCAAAAACATTTGAAACATAGACATACATATAGACATTTGATACATAGACAATCATAAAGGAAGTATAACCTGATGCGATTCACAATACACTTTAAACATGTAAGCGAAACATGTATGAGTACAACTCTGATAACTATTGTTTTGATCTGTAGTATAAAACGAATGGTAGCCGAAGTACATCGACAGCATTTCATAAGGAAAACTTTTGCAGACATATATATATGGCATTTAATTATTTTTTTCCTTTTTCGAGATTTTTTTTTTAAAGAAGACAACCGTAAAGTACAAGTAAGTACAACCTGATGTGATTCATAATACACTTTAAACATGTATGAGTACAGCTCTGATGAATATTGTTTTGACCTGTATTATAAAAATCAATTTTTGATAACCGAAGTTCATTGACTGTATTTCATAATAAAAACTTTTCAGACGCATATAATATTTAATTTGTTTTTCTTCCCCGAAATTAAAAGAATAAGAACCACAAAAGAAGAATAACATAATGATATTCATAATACACTCAAAACATATAATCGATATTACGTATGAATACAACTTCAATGAGTATTGTTTTGACGCGCATTACAAAATGTCACTTTGAGCCTCTGTGACGAATCAGAAAGCTATGTGAACATCAGCGTGATAATAATGGGTTGGTCTATAAATTAGAATAAAATCTTCATTTGACCTTCTAAATAACAGAGCAGTGTCAACCACATTATTAGGAAATATTTCTTTTGGTTTCTTGCTTTTAAAAATGCAAATCCACAGTATTTTTGCGAGAATTCTAAGGCTAATTGGTAGGCGGAGAAATGTTAGTCTGTGAACAGGTGTTCGGATATAATTACATCAGGAACTCTCAACATTTTTAACGTGTCATAATAAGTGTTTATACATGTTTTTTTACATGCAATATGGAGAAAAGGCAAACCTCTTTTGTTATGAAAACAAATAGCAAAAATATGTTAATAAAGCCTGTTTCCTTAAGACTCATTATCAAACTAGGCGGTACTTTCAATAAATATAAAAGTATATGAGACAAGAATATATTATTATAAAGATATTTTAAACAACTAAAGCACATCTTTGGATATCATAATGTTTGTATTAGCCCATTTTTAATGTAAAGTCAATTCTTATTTTAGTTTGGTCTTTTATTTGGCGTCTTCTTATACTTTAAACAAGTTAATTATTATTTATTTGCCTTATTTTTTTACAATCCATATTACTTATTCATAGTAATTATATAAAAATATTATTACGTAGATTATGTACTGAGCATAATAAATGTAATATGAAATTTCATTTTTGAAAATAACATTATTATTATAATATTATATATTATTTAAAAACATTTTTGCATTATACATATTACACATAATACATTATTTAAACACATATTTCGTCATCAGAAGCAATCAAAGCTTCAAAGCCAAGGTTATAATTTTTTTTTAATTTTATGAGCATACAATTTTTATAAATAATTTAATAATTTTTGGCTATATTTTTTTTAGCATTTTTATATTAATATTTTCTATTTCATACAAGAAATTAAAACACACATACACACACTATATATAGATATAAATTTAATAAATTCGACTTGTTTAAATTCAAAGTATTAGCAAAGTTGAAAATACATTTATTTAAATAAAATATTAACTGTTAAAAATTTGAAAATAAGACTGATTTTTTTAATATGATAATTATTTACATAATTTTACATTACTCACTGCACAAATATCTGTCAGAAATATATATCCTCTTCAGATACTAAGTTTTAGTATTTTGAAGAATTATTTATTTCCTTATTTCCTATTAAATAAAAATAAATAAATAAAAAAAAAAATGGTATTGTATAGATTAACACTGGAGTCACTACTCTGTTAAATGCAATCGAAGTGGTCAAGGTTTGAATAAAAAAAAAAAAAAAAAAAGAGATGACAAATCTGCAAGGTTAAAAGATTCACGCATTGAAGTTATTATACAATCGGCTACAGAAGTAATACGCATGAATTATTACAAAGTTTATCAATGCCGTATAAAAATTTCCTTCAGAAAACAGGTTTCTTTTTTGAACGCAGAATAAACTATTTTTTCTGTTTTTCTTTAGTTTTTATAATGTTTATTGTTTTATTAATTAATCTTTTTACTTGTTTGAGGTATTGTATTTAAACTTCAAATTGAATGTATTATAAGAGTTAAAATTTTTATTTCTGAATTAAGTCGATTACTTAGGTATGAATAAATTGAATATCAAACTTTAAAGAATAATTTTTAATGTCAACGTCTTTCGCATAAAAAGAAATAAAAACTAGAATTTTAGATGAAAAACAATTTGTAATTTGTAGATGAAAAACATATAGTTTTATTTTTATCTTTAGTAATACAGTATTACAGAGAAAAAAAGGCATATTTAAAAATAAAGATATATTTCAAACATATTAGTAGAAATCAATAATTAATTAATTAAAAAAACATTAGAAACTATTTTCAAGTATATTATCTATCAAAAATATTTATTAAAAATTTAAAAGTTTAATAAAAATAAAACTCTTATTTATTTTTATGGACAAATAAAATAAAAATTTTGACACTTCATTATTATTAAAAAGCAATATTTAACAATAACAAAAAAACTGTTTTTAAGCATATATCTATAAAAAATATTTAACAAAGATGTATTAAAAATTTAAAAGTTTAATATAAAAATTAAATTATTTTTATGCACAATATAAGATGTATTAAACATATGTTTAACACTTTATTATTATTTATAAATTAACATAATAATTAACAGTCAACTTTATCAATTCATCACCAAAACATTTCTTAATTTTTATTATTTACAATTAAATTTGCCTATTAGACTTGTTAAGCATCTGTCAATGCAATTTTAACACTTTATTTTATGCCATCTAAAAATATTTCTATAAAAAATAAAAAATAAACTATTAAAAAATGATAAAAAATATAATAATTAAAAAGGATAATAAATAAATAATTACTTAAATCAAGCATATATGGTAAAAATAGCACAGTACAAAAATAAATATAGTAAAAAATAGGATAGTTAAGTATTAACGGTACCTTGGCGACAGTTGCGCCAATAAAGAACGCGCCAACCGCAGCTACAGATTTGGCGCCAATCTACACTTAAAATTTTTGTTCCAAATGATAAAATATATATGAAACACTTCATTTAAAATCAAAACGCTTTCAAAATATTTTTTTATTCCAAATAATAAAGATTGGCGACACTTAAAAACCGCCAAGTCTGTCGCCAAGGTACCGTTAATACGTAAGTACCTAAAATAGTATAGTAATAAATAAATAAATATAGTATAATATATACCACAAAAATAAAACTCATTTTTATAAGAGTTTTAAATTTTTTTTTGCCTATATTTAAAATAATTTAATAATAATTAACAGAAGTCAAATAACAAATTAAAACTTTTTTTTTCTTAAAAATATTTTTCTTTAAAATTTGAAAAGAAAAGGATTTATTTTATTTTCTCTAAATTATAAAAAATGTTGAAAAATAACAAAAATATAATCCATTAGATTTTGAAATGTACGTCTTGGACTTTCAGATAGTTATATTAGATTAAAAGCTTCAAATTCAAGTTTTACAGTGATATTACATAATTATTTAAACTGAGCATTCCAAAACCATTAGAGGAAATCTTTCCACGAATTAATGATTGATTAACTTAACAAATCAGCTTCCAGCATTCCAAAGATCATTAAAAATCAATTACTTTTTAATTAGATATTTTCAATTAGCTAAAATGTTAGTAGGGGTAATTACTATAAAAGTAAAACTCTTCGTTTTTAGCATTTAAGATTAGAAACACAACTTTGGAATGATTAATTCGACATTTTCTCTTTTTTGTTTTTATTGAAAGATTAATTTTATTCGTTAATTATAAATATCGAAGATCTTTGGATTCGTTACGATGTCTTATTCTCTAAAACAATTAGGATATAATACTTATTTGCAATAAGTAATTAAAAAGGGTTTTAATTTTGTTTGAAGGATTTTAATTCAAATTTTAAAATACGTATAAATAATGTGAGAAAATAAAATTTGCAAATTAATTATGCTAAGCAAAATGAAATTAAAATTGATCTTATTGTGTATTTCAGTTACGATATTTGTTTTATTTATTATTATTTATTTATTATTTTTTTTTTTTTTCTACTTTTCCTTTCTCAATGTCCAATATAATTAGTATAAAATAATTCTTTAAAGGCGAAGAAAATCAATTCTCTAAAAAAGGGTAATGAATTTTTTTTTTTAAGTGGACAAATAGGAATTTTTTTTCATTTTTTTTTTTCTGTCTTTGAAGTTAATAGTGTCGTCATCGTTTTGAGTTTTTAAAAATATTTTGAAAATTTAAAAGAATTACTGAATTCATTGTCAATCCTGTAATAGAAAAATAAGAATTTTGAAATACCTGATGTGTACCTTTAAAACACTTGATAAGCACAGAAAATTAAGGATCTTTGAAATCTGATGATGTAAAATACCTTTAAAATACTTAGTAAATATAGAAAATTAAGTTGATATATAAAATACCTTTAGTGTAAAAATACCTTTAAAATACTTGATAAGTATAGAAAATTAAAGATCTTTAATATACCTTTAGTGTAAAATGCCTTTAAAATACTTGATAAGTATAGAAAATTAAGGATCTTTGAAATACCCTTTCCTAGAAATACCCAAATGTCTCTTTAAAATACTTAGTAAGTATAGAA